>CM055268.1:109339131-109554131 GCA_029237695.1 Conchocele bisecta
TCTTAGTTTTCCAGTGAAATTTTTTAAATATTAATGGCACCATACAATATTCATTAATGTGAAGAAGAGTCATTTCCATAAGAATAATGTAAAATACATGTTACCGGTAACCCTTACACCGCTATCTTAATTTTATTGGTCGTCTGCTGTTTATTTTCTATTTTTCCATTTTCATCATCAAAAACATGCTTTGACAACTCTTTAGAATAATTTACAACATGTATTGAGAAATAAGGCTAGATATAAAAGCAACAGCAGACGACAATTGTTGTGTGTACCGGTCTAAGGGTTAAACATATATCATTAACCCTTACACCGCTATCTTCATTTTTCGTAGTCTGCTGTTTATTTTCTATTTTTATCATCAAAAACATGCTTTGACAGCACTTTAGAATAATTTACAACATGTAAAACTAATGAATTAATTTAATTCCGATATTCAGAGGTGTTTTTGTTTTAACTGATAAGAACAGAATTAGCTAATTAATCCAAGTGAAATTTATATTTGTAATTTACATAATCCTGGGTCTGTTTAAACCAATTACGTCTTCATGATAACCATTTTAGTGTTGGAAAATTCCATATATTTTTTCATATTTCCTCATTTCACCTCAATGTATACGAGTTGAACAATAGAAAATTTTGTGTCTGGGCCCATGGTGGTGAGGTAGGGGGGTATTCTGTAAGCCCTCACTAACTGACAAATCTAGTTTTGTTCAAATGTTCTACAAATATCCACATATTCACAATTTGTTGAAATGTTGACCGTGTCTACACTACAGACCCATCATAGTGTTTGCAAATAGTGTAGATCCAGATGTCAGCTGACTCGTAACTAGCCGTCTCATCGGGATCTGCACCATTTCCAGATAGTTGCTTATTCCGAAAAACAATACCCCTTTCTGATAAATGGAACAGTCTGAAAAATAAATTGGCAGTGTTCATTCCATCAGGGGTGAAAAGGATTAACCCTTTCAACACCACAGGCCTGTATATTGGCAAATAGTGTAGATCCATATGAGCTGGCTCGTGACGAGCCGCCTCATCAGGATCTGCACTTTTTGCAATTTTGAGAACAAAAACACCACCTTTTCCTAAATGGACTAATCTGAAAATCATTTTGTGATGATTGGTTTGGTCTGGATATTAACATATAAAAATATGTAGGGGTGAAAGGGTTAGTTAATTTAGGATGTTCTGCCATCACATATAGGGGAAATTGTAGAGCAAGGTATTCCAGTTTCAGTTCACTTACTGGGTCGGTCCGGCTAGTTGCGAAGTTACTTTGTAGCTGTTAGTCATATTTATTATACCACCCACCATCCCCCGCGGCATACAAAGTATGTTGAGGGGTATACGTTTCGTAATTCCATCCGTTCATCCAAGTTTTTGCGTACCCATTATCTCTAATGATGGTAAGTCGGATTGACCTCAAACTTCATATACTTCCTTGTCATCATCCATATTTTCATTCCATGCCATACTCATGCGACCTTCATGTCCACAGTCACGGTCAAATTACTTAGAAATATGCGTTAAAGTTTTTATTTGTTGGCCCAGACGGCGGCTGGGGTATACGTGAGTCCCTGCTCACTTTCTCTAGTTTGACTAGGAATATTGATGTCCTGTTTTCTTGTTGAATGGGCGATGGTCACCTTGTTCTATTGTGTTCCAGCTGTGACAATATGTATGTAACAATGAATGATGTAACATGTTTTCATTGCAAACAGACCATTTTGTGGCTTGTTGGATCAGTATGGAAGTAGTTTCTGATCGTTTATAATATTAAACTGACTTATTAAAGGTTTAGTGTCTCTCTGTGCTGGGGACGTTTGACATTGATAGTTGTTGCAAAGTAATGGTACTTACTACAGAGCTTCAGATAAAACATATTTTCCACAATGTTGCATGTAATTTTCAACTCTACCCAGAGCTCCAGATAAGCTACGTATTTGCTTAAATAGCCAATTAAAATTGCCAAAAACCCAATTGAAATCAGAAGTAGCGAGTATCAAAAAGCAATACAAATTTTGTGGTACCTTTATCGTACTGCAAAAAAACAATAAACAGACCACAAATATAGCATAATTATGTTTCTTATTTTCCATGAAAACACATCTTGGTATTTCATTAGAATTGTCTCCAAGGACTTGAAATACCAAGACATGTTTTCATTTAGAAGCAAACTATTCAATAATTGCTGTCTGTTGATTTTGAAATACCCAATTGCTTCAGAAATGATGGAGTGACAAGACTCAATTACTAATCGACCACAATATATAAATAAATAGGGAGCAGTTGCACCATTTATAAGTTGTTGGAAATGCATTACAAATGTCTCTCATTAACTTAAATGAATTACTATGAGGAATTAAATTCTGTTTTTTATTTTTCATTTTTCTCAACATGGTTTAGCAGCACTTCAAATGAAAATGTGCTGCCAAAACATGTTTTTATTCGGAATGAAGACAAAATATGAAACAACAGCAGATGAAAATTTTTGTTTATCACATTCTAAAGTTCAAGACGATTCTGAATAAATGACAAGTTTCAAATGTAATTGTTTCAAATGTAATTGTTTCAAATGTAATTGTTTCCTGGAGATGCCATCTACCATGCTTGGCCCTAAATTATACCCTTACTATTTTGCCTTGTAATTCGTAAAACGTTTCAACTGTAATAACTACAGACCTGAAACTTGGTATGTAGCTTCCTTATGATGAGTAGATGTGCAAAGTTTATTTTGATTTTTTATTCGACCCCCGGGTCATGGATTATCTCCCATTTTAGACTTAGAATTTTGGCTAACTCGTAAAACATTTCAACCGTAATACTAATAGCTACAGACATGAAACTTGGTACCGTAATGTAGCTTCCTTATGATGAGTAGATGTGCAAAGTTTATAAAGCGATATGTGGGGCATCAGTATTGTATGAACACATTTTCTAGTCAATTCTAAAGTGCTGTCATGTCAAACCATGTTTTTCCTGAGAAAAAAGAGAAAATATGACACAACAGTAGATGACAATTTTCGGCTCCCGCCTTTTAACAGACCATTCCATTCCTTGAGATGATGTGAAGTGCATCAGATTATAATCCAACTTATCTGGGGTACTTGGACTTGATTGATTGACAAGAAAACCATAGATAACGTTTACGTATCATAAAACTTATTATAATTTGAATGATGTCTAATTCATTCATTTTGTAAAGTAGGTCATAGAATTGATGTTTTCCCCACTGACATCATTTTAAATTCATCGAATTGAACCTGATGAAATGGGGCTTATGGCTAAGTAGGAAGCAGCACAATTCACTCTTTGCATGCTGGGAAACTTGTGGGCTATAAATAGTTCAAAAATAGCGGATAAAAATCATCATATTTTTTATTTCGCCTTGTAAATATCATGAATATGTCTTGGAATTTCATTAGAATTGAGTCCTGAGGACTCAATTCTAATGAAATCCCAAGACATATTTACAGAGAGAAATAAAAAATATACTCCTAATTTGTTTGGCGGATATTTTCACTGCTAGCATGCAGAGTTAAGCTCCTGATTTGCTAGGATATTTAGGTTATATTTATTTTAACAACATTAACCGTAACATTTTCCTTTATGCCACCCCACCCCCAATCTACTACCAGGGGTATTTGTATGCTGACAGGCCACATTTTCTTGTTGTTAGTAAACAAAATGCATTTTGGCAGCACATGAGAATTGTCTCCATTATGCGCTGTCAAAATATGTTTTCATCAAGAAAAATGGAAAATAAAAAATAAACAGAAGATGACAAAATTTAAGGGTCAACATTTTTATCGCTCCTTCCAAAGTGTTTTGATCAATTTCACCTATCTATATATCTGCCACACATTTTAGTCCAGCGTCACCAGGTGCATTTCAGTCCACTGATGTCTTCTACATTTGAGCAGACATCCACAAGAACATTTCCCCATGAATGTGTTTATTTACCTGTGTTGTTGTATAGATAGCTAGGTAAACAATGATGGCACATTACGTTCATGAGAAAATGTACGATACAATCAAAATGTCCTGGTGATTATTATATACTGACTGGTGAAATTTCGGCTGTTGAAAATGACTGACTGCTCAAATTTCGGTTGATGAAAATGACTGACTGGTCAAATTTAGGCTGGTGATAATGACTGGTCAAAGTTCGGCTGATGAAAACGACTGTTAAAATTTCGACTGATTTAGACTGGTCCGATGAAAATGACTGGTCGGATTTTGGCAGAGGGTGTTCTACCAGTGTTGTTTTGTTGTGTAGGATGTGCTCACTGTGTATTGGTTGTGGTGTGACTGACCAGTGATGTGAAAACTGGTCAGTTAGGTCTGGTCACGTATGTGTATTCTGTTTCCCACTGTATATATGTAGTGCAGTTCTTCTTGTCTGTGTCAGCTGTCTCTATAGACACGCCAAGGTGAGGAGTTTACCTTGTATATGTAGCTTTATAGCTTAGCTTTCACCCCGAAGTAACTGGAATGGATTTTGATATGTTACTTTTGCAACCAATCCAACTGTCACAAAATGATTTTCAGACTGGTCCATTTATGAAGAGCTGGGGGTGTTTGTTTTCTCAATAATATGAAAATTACTTGCAAAAAGTGCAGATCCTGATGAGACAGCTCGTCATGAGCCGGCTCATCTGGATCTACACATTTTGCCAATACCACTATACAGGCCTGTGGTGTGGAAAGGGTTAGATAATCTCAGCTGGATGGATGTATTTTACTATTTCGTCGTTCCTTTATTATGCCACCCGGCATACAAAGTATGTCAAGGGGTATATAGTTTTCGTAATTCTGTCTGTCCTTCCATCCGTTTGTCTGTTTTCTGTTTCCTTAAGAAGCTTAAACATAGTTCCGTATCACGTCTTTGGATTCATTGGAAATTTGCATTTTGGTAGGGATGGTTGTGGCATAGGTGTTAGAATGTCAGCTGCAAGTTTTTCGCTTTATAGGCACAATATCGCTACACCACCGTCAACGGTATAAATTTCCGTAATAGTATTTACATTTCGCGCACTAAAATATCGAAAAAACCTGCAGTGCGTCGATGTTCATATTTCACTATATTGTTATTGACAGACTATTCTATTTTTATGACACAACTTTATTATCATAAACTCACCTAATAAAGTGTGTATTAGCAAAATTCTTAGGTCACTCTCCACAAATTATAAAGTAAACAAAGAATGCTTCGAATGCAAATTTGGAAAGACTACTCCATCATAACTCAAGCAGCTCCATTGGAAATGATTCTAAAATGTTGTCCACAACATGTTTTTATTGGTGAGAAAATGGAAAATAAAACATAAGAAACAGCACTGATAAAATTTAATTTGGCTTTGTAAGGGTTAATTTTTGCACTCAGAATCTAGTGTGTGTGACTGTAGGGTTAATTTTTGCACTCAGAATCTAGTGTGTGTGACTGTATGGCTACGGAGCCCCGCAGAGGACGTAGAATTCTTTTTTTTTATTAATTTGTTATTGTTATATCGTGGGAACGAATTGTTAATTCGAAGGAACAAATTGTTAAATTGAGGGAACAAATTGTTATTTCGTGGGAACAAATTAGTAAAATATTAAAAAAAATCCATGTCCCCTGCGTGGCTCCGTATTTGGCAGTGTGAGATTGTGAATGTCATGCATTGCTTAGTGCAAGTGTACCGAAAATGGAAACATTTCCTAACTGGATGATTGCTGTGTACTTGATAATAGCACCAGGGTGATTTATGGTGGGGTGATTTATGGTGCCGAGGAATTCAGCCTAATATGTGGTGACTGTCATGTACCCAGGTTATCTCACTAAATTCTCCATCACAGATAATCACCGTGCATGTTGTTATCTGACAAAATATTTATTGTCACGATGCATGTTTTGAGCTCTCGTTGAGGCAATTTGAACGAAATTTTAGGTTGTTTGTAAGAAATATAGAATAATAATAACAGAGAAATTAGGTCATTTCAGGATTTATAATTAAGCCATAAAAAGGTGGGAAATGGTTTGAACAAAAACATGTTTAGGTAGCACAATGGAGACGATTCTCATGTGAATACATGTTGTTGTTAAGAACTATTCAGAATAAAAATCATACAACTGTTGAAAAAACTGTAACTGCACGTTTTCCGCTTTATACGTGTAGGCAACAGGTTGCACTATATCGCTACACCACGCTACACAACGCTACACAGAAAGACGTGCGTAACAGCAATTACACTTAATTACAGTTCGCACACTAAAATATAGAAAAATTCTGCAGGGCATTGACGTTCATACTTCACTATATTTTTATTGAGAGACAATTCTACAATATGACAACAAAAATATTACCATAAACGACGTACCTACTAGTCATTCTCCACGAAGTAAAAAGTAAACAAAGAACGCTTCAAACGAAATGTAATTAGAGTTATATACTCAGAACTAATAATACTGCTGCCAAATCATGTTTTATTGAGAAATAAAACAAAATATCAAACAACAGCAGACAACAATTTTTGTTTCCTGCATTCTAAGGATTAAACTGTTCTAAAAGTTGGGAAATATTGCAATTGTTCTACATAATGTGAGATTTACGGAGCCCCACAGTGGACATCGATTTTTGTTTTGTTAATTCGTTCCCACGAAATAACAATTTGTTCCCTCAATTTAACAATTCATTCCCTCAATTTTTCCCACAAAATGACAAATTTGTTCCCTAGAATTAAAATTTGTTACCACGATATAGCAATTCGTTCCCACGATATTACAATTTGTTCCCATAAATTATCAATTGTTATTTTGTGGGAACAAATTATTAATTTGTGGGAACAAATTGTTAATTTGTGAGAACAAATTATTAAATTGAGGGAATGAATTTTGTGGGAACAAATTAATAAAAAAAAGAATTCTACGTCCCCTGCGGGGGCTCCATAGAGTTTTACTATAATTGACAGTTTCACCACTCTCCGTCTCTGTGTGGCTATATATGATTCAACATGTCGTGTCACACCATCATCGTCCGTTTGACAACGAATGCAATGCAGGTTATTTATTACATTCTGCTTATTGCACATATTTGCCTGGTTCATTCCGTTTAACTTTAAGCGTTGTTTAAATTTACTATGACTCGCTGTGATTTGTCTTGTCACTGTGAAGTTTCGTATTCGGAAAACACACCACATAGTGTGGACAAATAGTCTAGATTCTAATCCTCCATGTTGCACCATCGTCTTATTCATCGTCAGCATTTGTCCGCAATTCAATAGGTGTAAACAGTTTGTGATTCTCGAAACAATGGTGTGTGTATAGGTGAATATTTAGATTTCCGAAACTGTGTACACCCAATTGTGTATTTTCCCATACAACGGCCGAAATACCTGGTGTTTAGTCAGTCATGTTGAAGCATTGAACAGTTAAACAGATGTATCGTTGTTCTGTTCAATACAGACAGAGACTTGTGACGTGTATAATGCACATGATATGTCGGCTACCATAAGTCGTCAGAGCTGTAAAATCGTCTCGATCCGTTAACCCGTTAACCCTTTCACCCCTAAATAACTGGAATGGATTTTTTGATATGTTCATTTTCCGACCAATCCAATCGTCATAAAATTATTTTCAGACTTCCATTTATGAAAATTGGGTATTTTTTTCCCCTAAACAATATTAAAATTATTTGTAAACAGTGCTGATCCTGATGAGATGGCTCGTCACGAGCCGGCTCATCTGGATCTACACTGTTTGCAAACACCGCTATAGAGGTCTGTCGTGTTTGAAAGGGTTAAATGGCGGGAACCAAATATTTTCGGAGATGATTGTTATGTGTTGTCAAGTATGTTTTTGCTGAGACTAAATGAATATAAACGGCAGATGAGCAAAACTTAATATGGCATTGCCCCCAAAGCAACAGGTTAAATGAGGGATCAAACCCTTTGGCCCTGCCTTCAATGACCTTAGATGTTGAAAGGCTGTTAAACAACAATAAATCAAATCAAATTAATATGGCATTGTGTTAAGGTGCAGTCAAAACAGTTTTTGTCTTGTATAAGATCCTTTATATAGGTTTTTATATGTGGAGAAATAAGATACACAGAAAATTCTTCGAATAAAATGTTCAAACAGTTTCATGCTTGATCCTATTCGAAAATATAATTGTCAAATTAATACATAAAAGTATCTAAATGAGTCGGGCCAACCATGACGGTGCAAGCGGAAACGTAGTAAAATTTCCATTTGAGAATTGAACACTGTTGAATGCAACTGTTGATTGGATCCTTTGAACTATCGGTCGTCATGAAACATAATTGCAACGCAGCATTTTCCTGCTATGCCTGCAAGCAAATTACGTATGCCACATTGTGTGTGTGGTCATACATGTGAGAAAATGGTAGAGTTGAAATTTGGATGTCATTGCAATTAAACGACATGTGGACCATGATCTTCTAACATTAGGTCTTTTATCGTTATTATTTATTCATAATTATTTTGTAGAATGCAGTTTCTGTTGTAACAGATGGTAGGGTTGGGAGGGATTCATACCAGAATATGGATTCCTTAACCCTTTCACCCATATAAGTAACTGGAATGGACACTTCCATGTTATGGATCGGACTACCGGTATTCCATCTATTAAAAAAGTTGTGTATTACCAGATTTAATGATTAACTGTTTGACAGAAAATGGAAAATCAATACTCGGATGGGACATTGCATTGAACACATGGCTGAACTATAAGTCAGTTATTGTTCACATATTGGATTTTTCAGGAATTAAATGCTGCGGTCGCTATAGCGCTCCCTCACATTTAATTCCTTAAACATCCAACATGTGAACAATAACAACAATATTTTAAAATCAATACAAATGTGAGATTCTATTTATTCCATAAGCACAGCATCATACATGTACAATGAAGCACAGCATCATACATGTACAATGAAGCACAGCATCATACATGTACAATGAAGCACAGCATCATACATGTACAATGAAGCACAGCATCATACATGTACATGTACAATGAAGCTGTACTAATCACCTAATGTAGTTCTTGTTTCATTTACAAATTTATTACACTGGTGTAGTTTGATACTGTTATTTATTACACTGGTGTAGTTTGATACTGTGTAGTTTGATACTGTTATTTATTACACTGTGAAAGCACGCCCGCTTATTGTAATACATTTAAATCTACTGGTTTCTATGCCATATGTACCCTGTGAAACAGCTTGACACTTAACCCTTACAATGCTGAATTAATTTGTGTCGTCTGCTAAATATTTTTTATTTTTCCATTTTTCTCATCAAAAACTTGGTTTGGCAGCACTTTAGAATCATTTCCAATGGAAATGATTCTAAAATGCTGCCAAACCATGTTTTTACTGAGAGAAAAGACAAAATATGAATTATCAGCAGACGACTATTTTCGGTTAACTGTTGCCCATGATAATCGTAAACTGTAATTTTGTTAGTGCACTTTTCATGAAGCCATTAATGTTTATTTTGCTATAAAAGTATCAGGAAATTACATACAGCGTGTTTCTTGGAGACGTTTAATGTGAGCTGCATAATTACCTGTTGCAGTATAAGAATGTTCACATGCTAATATTTTCTGTCTCCAGCATTTGGAACTATACAAAGCTGGGTGTGTGACAATGGAGAAATGGGGCTTATGGGATCTATATATGACCAGTGTAGCTCCTGGTTAAATAACACACTCCTGAAGCCTGATAACGATCTATATTGCTTGCTAGAGGCATGACAGGTGCTTCATCGATGGAATCGCGAACGGTGCAGATCCTGATCAGACTGTGCGAATGCACAGGCTGATCTGGATCTACACTGGTCGCAAAAACCCAGGTTTGCACTACCATAGTATGTGAGACATATATTTGAAAACGTACTATGTTTTTGCAAGTGCAAAAGCAAATCTTAAAAATTGGAATGTCTTTTAAATTTGGCTACTAATTTTAAAACCTTAGCGCCAGCCTAGAAAACTCATAAGCCCATTTTCTCGAGTCACAGCGATAATTATATATTCCGTGTCCCCCAAAGAGGACTTTTTAGTCTGAAGGCAGACATAAATTATAAAGCACACACAAGATTGTGTAATTTAATCTTGGTGTATGCAGATATGGGGCAGTGGCAGTGTATGCACTAAATGGTGGTGGTGACTCATGGGCTAAATTTAGTGCCTTATATAGATAAGACTGTATAAAATTCATTTACGGAATATCCCCCCCCCCCCACCTGCCCTAAAAATTAATGCCAGATTATTACACTAAAAATTACAACAAATTTTAATTTACTGAATATCATCCTCACCCACCCTAAATGATAATGCCGGTGTCACAGGAAATTCTCCCCACTGGAAACACCGGGTTATTATTTTATTCATATATTTTTCAGCACTAATTACAACAAATTTTAATAAAAAAATAAAATCATCCCACCCGCCCCATTTATATAAAAAAAATGTTGGATGATATTCAGTAAATTAACCCTTAGACCGCTATCTTATTTTTTTTGTTGTCTGCTGTTTTTTTTTATTTTCCATTTTTATCATCAAAAACATGCTTTGTCAGCACTTTAGAATGACTTACAACATACTTTGACAGCACTTCAGAATCATTTCCTTTGGAAATGACTCTGAAGTGCTGTCAAACCATGTTTTCATTGAGAAACTAGAAAAAGTCGATGGCGCGCCATCGCAATATACCCATTTTCCCCAAATGCTAAGTCCGAAAGGGGGAAGTAATCCATGATGGAGGGTCGGATAAAAAATCCGAATTCACTTTGCGCATGTGCACATGATAACGAAGCTACATAGCAAATATGAGGCGCGTAGGTATGAAGGTGAAAAAGTTTTTCGAGTTACAAGGAAAAAATGGGAAATTCTGAGTCGGAAAGGGGGAGGTAATCGATGATGGAGGGTCGGATTAAAAATGGGAATTCACTTTGCGCATCTGCACATAACGAAGGTACATACTAAATATCAGGCGCATAGGTATGAAGGTGAAAAAGTTTTTCGAGTTACAAGGAAAAAATGGGAAATTCTGAGTCCGAAAGGGGGAGATAATCCATGATGGAGGGTCGGATGAAAAATCCGAATTCACTTTGCGCATCTGCACATGATAACGAAGCTACATAGCAAATATGAGGCGCGTAGGTATGAAGGTGAAAAAGTTTTTCGAGTTACAAGGAAAAAATGGGAAATTCTGAGTACGAAAGGGGGAGATAATCCATGATGGAGGGTCGGATCAAAAATCCGAATTCACTTTGCGCATCTGCACATGATAACGAAGCTACATAGCAAATATGAGGCGCGTAGGTATGAAGGTGAAAAGTTTTTCGAGTTACAAGGAAAATATGGGAAATTCTGAGTCCGAAAGGGGGAGATAATCCATGATGGAGGGTCGGATCAAAAATCCGAATTCACTTTGCGCATCTGCACATGATAACGAAGCTACATACCAAATATCAGGCGCGTAGGTATGAAGGTGAAAAAGTTTTCGAGTTACGAGGAAAAAATGGGAAATTCTGAGTCCGAAAGGGGGAGATAATCCATGATGGAGGGTCGGATCAAAAATCCGAATTCACTTTGCGCATCTGCACATGATAACGAAGCTACATAGCAAATATGAGGCACGTAGGTATGAAGGTGAAACAGTTTTTCGAGTTACAAGGAAAATATGGGAAATTGTGAGTCCGAAAGGGGGAGATAATCCATGATGGAGGGTCGGATCAAAAATCCGAATTCACTTTGCGCATCTGCACATGATAACGAAGCTACATACCAAATATCAGGCGCGTAGGTATGAAGGTGAAAAAGTTTTTTGAGTTACAAGAAACGTGACGGACGTACGGACGTACGGACGTACGGACGGACGTACGGACGGACGGACACCCGTGACGAAAACAATATACCCATTTATTTTTACAAAAAAAGTGGGTATAATAAGGCAAGATATAAAAGCAACAGCAGACGACAATTGTTGTGAGTAGCGGTCTATCGGTTATCATGCAATAAAAAAAATGTCATCACTTTCATATCTGAGACATAGTCCACTTTAAAGGTACATACCCACTCGGTTGGCAAGACACTTTAAAGGTACATACCCACTCAGTTGGCAATACACTTTAAAGGTACATACCCACTCAGTTGGCAAGACACTTTAAAGGTACATACCCACTCAGTTGGCAAGACACTTTAAAGGTACATACCCACTCAGTTGGCAAGAAACTTTAAAGGTACATACCCACTCGGTTGGCAAGACACTTTAAAGGTACATACCCACTCGGTTGGCAAGACACTTTAAAGGTACATACCCACTCAGTTGGCAAGACACTTTAAAGGTACATACCCACTCAGTTGGCAAGACACTTTAAAGGTACATACCCACTCAGTTGGCAAGACACTTTAAAGGTACATACCCACTCAGTTGGCAAGACACTTTAAAGGTACATACCCACTCAGTTGGCAAGACACTTTAAAGGTACATACCCACTCAGTTGGCAAGACATGTTCTTTATATCAGACATCATCCGAGACTTTTTCTGGCAAAATAAACATTCATTCACCATTACCTCAAGTTTTGATTTGCATTATTACACATTTTATATCAGACATAAATTCCACACTGATATCAGGGGTGATAACCGTGTTTCCTTAAAATGTTAACACACATTACATGTACTATTTATTCTCTGTATTTATTTTGTGATGTTCAATGATCATACTGTATAATCTGTTGAGAATTTAATTTTTTTTCAGGCGACACATTTAATTAGAATAAATAATTCAAAAATATCATGCCTCATTTGCATATGAAAATAGCCTGATACCACCGCGAGTCACTATCAGTAAAATAAATATTACTACCGGTATATGATTTTATCTGTATAGTGGGCACTCGTAATGTTTAGAACTGGCGGAATAGTGACATAATTATATGTTTATTTAATTCCTATAAAGAACATTTTGTGCCTACTAAGTGGGTATATACCTTTAAAGTATTGCATTTTGTGACTAACCTCACTCTCGCTCACTAATAACAGACTGATTAGGGTCTACATTGACAACAACCTGTATTTATCGTGTACCTCGCTGCACATTGAATAAATACACGCTGACCAATAACTATGTGATGTATCGGGCATTATCCCATTTCATGCTGAGGATATGTCATTTTGTTTGTGAAAAAAATTCAAAATATTTTCTTTATATGTGCTTAGATATGTCGTGACAACTATTTGAACCATCTCATCAAGACGGTTCAAATGAGTGGTCACAACATATACTTTCATTGATAAGTGAGAAAAAAATAAAATATTTAAAAAAATTATGTAATGTATGCAGATGCAATTTATCAGTGAAGAAATGTACATTCACTTCCGTTTCATTTGTCAAATAGTGAAGAAATGTACATTCACTACCGTTTCATTTGTCAAATAGTGAAGAAATGTACATTCACTACCGTTTCATTTGTCAAATGTGGTTGTGACTAGCTGGAGGAATGGAGCTTACGGGTTTCTCGACCAGTGTATATCCAGGTCAGCCTGTGCATCCGCATAGTCTGACAAGGATATACGCTGTTCACTATTCCATACGTGAAACACCTGCCATGCTTCTAACCAGCAATATAGATGATTATTATATGTTTACAGGAGTGTGTTTGGTCAGGAGCAACACTGCTCCCAAAGCCAAGTCACAGCCACATGTTTCGTGGGAGACAAGAATTTGCTGCATAATTCTATGAATTTTCTTCATATTCATATGTTGCCATATGGTGTTTGACTCGGGTGTCAGGTCGGATTGCTACATGCCGACATTGTTATTGTTCTTATTTATAGACACAAATTGCATGTTGTGAGTCTTTAATCGTTTTTCAAGGCGAGAACTTAATTTGTTATTTAAAACCGTTTTTTTTTTTTTTTGTATTTTGTTACTAGAAATGATTTCCGTGTAGTGTTTGGCATTCTTGTATGTGACAGTTAAATCTGGTTTTCCCCTTGTATGAGTAATACGATTATTTCTAATCTTATTACTTTTAGGGGAAGGGGCCTCGTGACTTTGGTGTAGTATGGACCTGAACCAGGTCAGGTTATTCTCATTTCAGGGTTGAATATATTTTTTCTCTATGTAAATATTCCGCTCTGATTTTGGGATTTTCTCTCCAATGCAGCAGGTTAAATAAGGGATTGAACACGTTGGCCCGGCCTTACATCACCTTAGCTGTTGATAGGCCATGAAAACACCAATAAACAAACAAACAAACAAACATCTACCGTTTCCGAGCCTGATAAACTTGATATTAAAATACAAATACTTTTGTATTAAAATACAATGATATTCTGTTTATCAGGTAACGTGTTAGGCTAGTATGAGCAATTATCCGAAATGATTCTAAAGTATTGTCAAAACATGGTTTTGAACAGAAAAAATGGAAAATAAAAAATAAACAACAGACGGAAAATTTTGAGGGTTAAAAATTAGATGCTAAGGGTTAAAATTAGATGCTAACCCTTGAAAATATAACCTGCAATATTTCATGCGGGTTTTTCCACTAACGTTCTTACTTGCCTATTCTTGGTTGGTGTACATAATGGTCAATTTTGACTGCTAAGATTGAATGAGGAGTTGAGGGAGTTTGCCCCCTTCTTCCACAGAACTCACTGGTTATTATGTTTTCATAAATGGATTGTATATAAGTGTTATAATTTTGCAAATATAGAAGTAAATTAGTCTTTTTCACATTCTAGAATGATTTCAGCTGACAATTGCAAAACCATAACAGCAACTTACTACATTGCTCCAGATAAGCTGTGTATTTGCTTAAATACCCAATTAAAATTGCCAAAACCCAATTGGAATCGGAAGTAGTGAGTATCAAAAAGCAATACAAATTTTGTGGTACCTTTATCATGCTACAGAAAACAATAAACAGAACACACATATAGCATATTTTTCTTATTTTCCATGAAAACACATCTTGGTATTTCATTAGAATTGTCTCCAAGGAGGCAATTCTAATGAAATGCCAAGACATGTTTTCATTTCGAAGCAAACCATTCAATAATTGCTGTCTGTTGATGTGTAAACAGTAGTGTGATTTTATTTTACCCTATTAAAACTTTGAAATACTCAATTGCTTCAGAAATGATGGAGTGACAATACTCAATTACTAATTCCTTATCTGGAGCACTGTTGCTAGATACTGCCATGACTAGATACTGCCATGTAGATACTGCCATGACTAGATACTGCCATGACTAGACTAGATACTGCCATGACTAGATACTGCCATGACTAGATACGACTAGATACTGCCATGACTAGATACTGCCATGACTAGATACGACTAGATACTGCCATGACTAGATACTGCCATGACTGTCTTATCTGGAGCCCTGTTACTAGATACTGCCATGACCGTCTTATCTGGAGCCCTGTCACTAGATACTGCCATGACCGTCTTATCTGGAGCCCTGTCACTAGATACTGCCATGACTAGATACTGCCATGACTAGATACTGCCTGTTACTAGATACTGCCATGACTAGATACTGTCATGACTAGATACTGCCGTGACTAGATACTGCCATGACCGTCTTATCTGAGCCCTGTCACTAGTACTACCCATGACAGATGCTGCCATGACTAGATACTACGTCCATGACTAATACTGCCATGACTAGATCTGGCCAGACTAGATACTGCCATGACTAGATGTTGCCATGACTAGATGCTGCCATGACTAGATACTGCCATTACTGCCATGACTAGATACTGCCATGACTAGATACTGCCATGACTAGATGCTGCCATGACTAGATACTGCCATGACCTTAGATGACCTTAGATGACCTTAGATGACCTTAGATGCTAACTCACACATGAGACACGCCATATGATTTTGACAAAATTCGAAATTCAATTCTGCATCTGCTGTGAACATTTCTTCATATTTGGACGTCATTTACAGAAAATATGACAGTTTCTGTAAATGTAGTTTATGAAAAATCGCGCACGTTTTTTGGTACAAAATCCCATGGCGTGTCTCATGTAACCAACCTGTATTCTTGATGATTAGCATATTCAAGGTGCATGATCACGTGGTTACAACAACAACAACAACAATTACTGAAATTTCTTGATTCAAAGTATGTAAACTTTTATATTGTCCATAGTATGTAACTGATTTTGATGAAATATGGCGCTTCAAACGCTTCTTGTTAAGCTGCATTTGGTGGTCTCGGTACTTTGGCCAAACTTCTGTCTTGTTTGCGAAGAATCAATTTCCCTGTTTACCATGTTTACTGACACGGAAATCGATTCTTCTCAAAAAGAACATAAGTATGTGCCGAAGTCCTGAGACCACCAAATGCAGCTCATGAAGACGCGTTTGCTACGCCATATTTCATCAAAATCATTTGCATATTAAGGAAGCTATCAAATAATACTTACTTACCATTGTTGTTGTTGTTGTAACCACGTGATCATGCACCTTGATATTGTGCTAACCTTTGTTTCTAACTGTATGCCATTATCGGGGTTTCTCGCAGGTCCACATGGCATGTCATGAACAACATACCTTCTCTAAATATGTATATCCATGCCTTATTTTTGTGTCCTGTCCATAGACATTCCTTACATTTCATTACAACTTTTATGTTGTGCAGCTTTTAGCATTTTATACCACACATTTAAAACAATCCATTTAAATTTCTTTGAAATTCTTCATGTTTGTCATAATGGGAATATTTGAAATTGTGTTCAATTCAATTTGCCTTCCTGAAAGTCTGCGAGACCCTGATCAACAATACATCTGGGGCCCGTTTCACTAAACTATTGTACCACTAAACTATTGTACCACTAAACTATTATACCACTAAAATGTTCGTAAGTGCAAATTTAGGATCGTCTGGAAATTTCAATTGATGGATTTACATTTATTGAGCATAGGCTGCATATGAATGTAAATCCAATACTCGTTTACAAGAAAACATTGTTAATGTGAAGTTTACAGACTATCACAATGTTGCACTTACGAACATTTTAGTCGTACGAAGTTTAGTGAAACGGCCCCATGTAGTCTGGGTGGTTTTTGATGCTACCAAGTTACACTATAACCATAGCTGCTTCACCATCTTCCTTAACCCATTACATGCCGAGGCTAAAAAATTAAAATAATTCTCTTAATTATGCACGGAAATATATGTTGTAACCACGCATTGGGACCGTCTCATCGAGACGGTTCCAATGACTGGTGACAACATATACTTTCGAGAAGAAGTAAGAAAAATAGCGAAAATTATTTCAATATATAAAATAAATATATATATATATATATATTCAGCATGTAGTGGAATTACAAAATTCCTGGATTCCTGGATACTACATATACTAACCACCCTGCACTAACCACATAGATGCCAGCTCGCTTGGACACTAATCCACGTCACCTGGATGCTTGCTTATATATGAAATGTACATTCCATTTCTGAATGGACATCCTGGATACTGGAATACTAATCCGGATTATATGGATGCTTGGATACTAACCTGAATAACCGCTTCGACTACTCTAGATCTTCCTGATGCTTGAATGTCACTAATATATCATCCTAGAAGCTTGAATGTCACTAATATATCGTCCTAGAAGCTTGAATACTAACCTGGATATGTTTGATGAGTGAAAACTGACAATCGACACTTTTAACCAAGTTCCTTGCAAGCTTTCGGATATTCGCCCATCACTGCCGCAATTCCCTGCATATCATATTGTTTGTAAACATTTACAAAAACTGTAAACGTAACATGAAATCAAGATTGCTGTGATCAAAACTGTATTCCTGCAAATCAACCGATTCTGGAGTGTGACATTACGATCTATCCCAACTCGTGCCGAAGTCCACCGGAATGGTTTAGTATACATGTTGTTTTTTGTTTCTTCTTCATAGGTAAGGTGCTTGGAATTAATGTTGTTGTCACGATAACGCACCACACAATGATGTACGCTGTATTGGGGCTGCTGGCGGCCTCCACAACGGTAACCATGGCGATACTGGAGCAAGGTTAGTTACGTTTTACATTTCTCCATTAGAGATAGATGGTTTTACGGTTAAGTCTGTATGCATTTGGTATTTACACGATTTGAAACACGCCATGTGATTTTGTACTTAAGAACATGTGCGATATTTCTTGAAAAATATTTACAAAATTTACTATATTGTAATTTGGTGGGAATTGGCTCGAACACCGTCCATACTTAGGATATTTGTTTTTTGTTGCCTTTATACAGTGGTAGCAGGTGGGGTACATTACCTTTACTCATGAATTACTACCATTCGTAAATTTAAATGCTTTGATTTAACGATGGCACTGGCTCGATGACCTTGCATGTCGGAACCGACTATTTAAGTCCCCATCCAATAGGACTAGGCTAGCACAAAGTTGTCTTGCCCAAGAACACGCCGAATCGACCATTCACAGCGGTCGAGGTGGGAATCTTACCCGGGGTCTCCCGATCAGTAATCCGACGCTCTACCTACTGAGCTAATCCGGCCACCTTTCGGACATCCATTGTCATTTATGTCAAAAAGGTTTTAACCCTTTCACCTATACGTAACTGACATGGACTGTTTCATGTTATGCTTGAGACTGTTCCATTATGAAGAAAAGAAGGGTCATTTTGTAGAAAGTAAAACATATCCACAAATGGTGCAGATCTTGAAGAGACACCTCGTTATGTCTCAGCCGGCTCACATGATCTACACTACACGGTTTGCAAATATTAGAAAAGAGGTCTCCTGTGTTGAAAGGGCTAACGGCAATATAGCAATGAACGTATATGTTGTGACCGCTCATTTGAACCGTCTCGACGAGACGGTTCAAATGGTGGTCGCAACATATACTTCTGAGAGCATACAAGGAAAATATTTAGGATTTTCCGCGAACATAATGGCGTATCCTCAACAGAAAAAGTCGTAGTGTTTCTGAGCTGAGCCTGATAAACTTGGTATCAAAAAAAATAAACTCTGTTCATACCATGTCTTTTGAAAACCATCACACCTCTCGTACAGGTCTCTCAAACACTTACTACTCGTTGTTCAGGTAATAATATAAATACTAAGACGGTTTAAATGCTGTTTTATCACCCTGAAATTACGATAAGTAATAAACATAGTTTTGGCATTTGGCCATGACAGCAGGTGTGACAGTCATTGAGTGAATTCTCGTATATATACAATGTAGATGTATAATAAATACGTCTCACACCATCTGCATTGTATTCCTAGGTATGCAAGGAAATCCTCTTTTCATGAATACCTTCAAATGATAGGAGTATGGGAGGCTACACATATTTTAGCTATCCTTATATTTATACCTTATCTAACTAGAGATTCACACATTGGGCCATGTGATCTGGTGTAATAAGGATGCCTGGCTCCAGATCAGGACTGTGCTGATGTTTTTTATTGTAATTTCAATGGTGAATGCAGTGCAACCCCCCCCCCCCTCTCCCTCTCTAACCCAGTCACTTGTCTGTATATGTGGCTGTGACTGGATTTATGGGGCTTATGGGTTTTGTGACCAGTGTAGCTCCTGATCAAATAGCAAGCACACTCCTGTGACATGTAACGATCTATAGCGCTTGTTAGCAGCTTCACGGGTGTTTCATTGATGGAATGGCGAACAGTGCAGGTCCTAATCAGACTGTGCGGATGCACAGGCTGATCTGGATCTACACTGGTCGCAAAACCCATAAGCCCCATTTCTCCAATCTCACCCATGTATGACCTCATTGTCGAAGCGAGGGAGGTTATACCCGGCCATTCAATCAATCAATCAAGAACGGAGACATATGAAATATCTGGAAATGCTTTTATATGAGAGCAAGCCTGATCTGTATGTCAGTCACTAACATGGAATGGGTTGCCACGCTCGACAGCTTGATTAATTAAATTGACCCTGCTGAGATCACCAAAGACATATTTGGTAGATTCCACAGCTATTGATATACAATCTACATGCACTCTATTTCTGCTCTGGATATTTATCAACATATGTCTACTATTTTTTGGTAAATTTTGTTCATTCTTTAAATGACCTTAGCTGTTGATAGGCCATTAACTCTTTGCATGCTAGCAGTGAAAATAACATCTAACAAATTATGGGTATGTTTCTTATTTCTCTCTGTAAATATGTCTTGGAATTTCATTAGAATTGCG
Source organism: Conchocele bisecta (assembly GCA_029237695.1). Taxonomy (NCBI): domain Eukaryota; kingdom Metazoa; phylum Mollusca; class Bivalvia; order Lucinida; family Thyasiridae; genus Conchocele; species Conchocele bisecta. The sequence goes on from CM055268.1 coordinate 109,359,371, forward strand.
TCCTGTGGACGCCATTCTAATGAAATTCCAAAGACATATTCATGATATTTATAAGGAGAAATAAAAGAAAATACAATGAATTGTCGTCTGCTATTTTTGAACTGTTTATAGCCCACAAATTTCCCAGCATGCAAAGAGTTAAACACGAATAATTCAATGAATCTTTACAGTATGTATGACAAATATCAACACAAGGTGGTACAACAAGGCACAACTCCTGGAACTTACGATGACCAGGCGTTTCATCAGTCGTACTTATTGCAACATTTAATGATTAATTTAACTCTTTGCATGCTAGTGGTGAAAATATCCGCCAAACGAATTAGGAGTATGTTTTATTTCTCTCTGTAAATATGTCTTGAAATTTCATTAGAATTGAGTCTTCAGGACTCGATTCTAATGAAATTCCAAGACATATATATTCATGATATTTATGGGGAGAAACACAAGAAAATATGTGGATTTTTGTCAGCTAGTTTTGAACTATTTACAGCAGCCATTTTCCCCAGCATGCAAAGAGTTAATAAATATTGGTGGAAGAGTCGCAGTTTGCGATTAATTGAGACGAAATCCTGTGCTTTCATTGGTCGATAAACTAGGGCAAACAATAATTGTTAATCTGATGCAACATTTAATGATTAACTTAATACATATTGGTGAAAGAGTCGCGGTTTGCGATTAATTGAGACAAAATACAGTGCTTTCATTGGTCGATAAACTAGGGCAAACAATAATCGTTAATCTGACTGGGATTCACGCCTGGGGCCTAGTGATCCAGTGTAATAAGGTGTCTGGCATGAGATCAAGACGGTGATGAAAAATTAAAAAGTTGTTTATTTTAAGTTTGGTACTGAATGTAATAGCTACTCCAGTCCCCTCCCTCATAGACTCATTCCTGTCTGTAAATGGCCTTGACTTTGAATGGGCATAAAACCCCAACCAAAATCAATCACTATTCGCAAAGTGTCGTGGTGCTCAGTCCTCCATAGTGCCGATCGCAATCGCCGATGGCGGCATTTTAGGGCTCCCCAGCGTACTGAAGTCTGCGAGACAAGATGAGTTAATTTCCTTCGTAAGGTATGGATGGAACCCGCCAATCAATAGTAATAGCCTCACGACACACTTAGATAATCAACTTGTCGGTGTTAGCAATCAGTGTAGACACAGATCAGCCTGCACACTGTGCAGGCTGATCTGAGTATACGCTGATTGCTACGTCGAATGCTATGACGTATTAACCTAACTTTGTAGTTTTGTAGAACTCGTGATTTTAGGAAGCATCGCACATCGCCAGTTTTTTCTGCATTGGGTGTAATTGGTTCAGGTGCTTTATTAAGAATTTAATGTTCATTGTGCTTAATGAAAAAAAAAATACATCTACGATAATTTTAATTGAAATTTGCTACGTTGAAAGCATCTACCCAACCTCTCGAATACCAAACGATAGCTACGGTTTCAGCGTGTGTTCGGTGTCAATTTACAGTCATCGGTAACGTGCATGAATGGAACTAATATAAAATACAAGGCTATGTGACTCAGTTTTCCTGCTGAACAAATGCTATATTGTGTGGGCTGCAGCTTTTTCTTAGGAATTTATTTATTCCTTGAACAACAGTGCCAGTACCTTGTGCAGCGCTCCCGATAAGTTTTGTATCTAAAGAGTATTATACCCCCATATTTCAACTAAGTAAATTTTCAACTTTGTTACAGTATTTTCACTGCTCAGTTTGAAAATAAATGCATATTTTCACATTGCTGCATATTTTGTACTCCCACTTTTGATAATCAATGCGTATTGTGCTAAAATAAGTGTGTAAAATTACTAATAAGCAGCTTATCTGGAGCTCTGTCCTTGTGTAATGTATCATCTTAGCATCATTAGATAGAGGATCTTACATGAATGATGATTTAATATGATGTTATGATTTTATTGAACAAGTTTACTCAATTCACAAGAAATGAGGTTATGTGGATCTTGTTATGAAATCAAATCGTTCAACAAGTTTAACCCTTGTAACACGGCTATCTTAATTTTTTGTCGTCTGCTGTTTATATTCTATTTTCCAATTTTATCATTGGAAATGATTCTGAAGTACTGTCAAACCATGTTTTTATTGAGAAATAAGGCAATATATAAAAGCAACAGCAGACGACAATTGTTGTGAGTAGCGGTCTAAGGGTTAATACCACATGAAATCAGTGGCGTAATTAGGGAGGGTGCATGCAGAATTTGGTGCGGTGTAAAAAACATGGTCAAAACATGCTTTTGATGAGAAAAATGCAGAGAAAAATAAACTAAGTAGCAGACGACAAAATTCAATTCAGCATTGTTAGGGTTAAATTAAGCTGCACCTGCCTCCGTTTTTCATATTTTCATAGAGCCTTGTGAACGTGGTCAAACCATGTTTTTGATGAGAAAAATGGCGAGAAAAACTAAGCAGCAGACGACAAAATTCAATTCAGCATCGCAAGAGTTAAAGAACCAATCATCGGCAACAACACAAATCACTGGTGCATTGCCGTGGCGATGGAGAAGCTAAATTATTAAACACCCTCGTACAGAAAGAATATTGCCTCCGGCTTTCTGATGGGATAGTGGTATAAGAACATTTGATGTATATTCTGAAAACACCAGTCTTAATTAATATGTGACTAGTTAACCCTTACATTGCTGAATTAAATTGTGTCGTCTGCTGTTTATTTTTTATGTTCCATTTTTCTCATCAAAAACATGGTTTGACAGCACTTTAGAATCATTTCCGCTGGAAATGATTCTAAACTACTGCCAAACCATGTTTTTACTAAGAGAAAAGATATTATATGAAACAACAGCAGACGACAATATTCAGTTCCCGCATTCTAAGGGTGAACCAGTGTGGATGTATTTTTGTACATTCACTCACCACCCCTGGGGGGTGGGGGGGGGTCACATTATCTTAACATCTTAACCCTTTCACCCATAAAATAACTGGAATGGACTTCGATATGTTAATTTTCTGATCAATCCAATCGGCACAAAATGATTTTCAAACTAGTTCATTTAAAAAGGGGATGTTTTTGTTCTGAAAAATATGATAGTTACTTGCAAAAAGTGCAGATGTTGACGAGATGGCTCGATCATTTCAATCACTCAAATCAATCACTCAATGAAATCAATGACTGAATGACAATTCCTGATAACTTATACAAATGGCTGCCACATCTCATTTTCTCTGATTACTTAACAATTGTGGCTGTGACTGAAAAATATGGGGCTTATGGGATTTTCGATCAGTGTACCCCCTGATCAAATAGCTCACTCCTGTATGTCGTCTGATAACGATCTATATTGCTTGTTAGAAGCATGACGCATGTTTCGTTGATGGATTGGCGAACAGTGCAGATCTTGATCAGACTGTGCGGATGCACAGTCTGATCAAGATCTACACTGATCGTAAAACACATACATGTATGCCCCATTTTCTCCAGTCACAGTCATATACATTCATATAATCCCTGACCTAGACTCTGGGCAGCTCTGAGTAAATTATTGATAACCACCATACCGATAGTTATATTTTTGTCTAAAAGTACGCAACTTTCAGAAATTCATGGTCCTGTACACACCTCCGTCTCCATGGCAATGCAAATATTTGAAAAGAAGAATTTCTTTGCTACCGTAAATCAGTTAAACATCAACAGATTCCTGAAATGAAGCCAATCACACATTTAATGTTTAGGACCAAAACTGACCAACACAATATTATTTTTATTAAGGATGGTGCTTACTTTACTTTCGCATATACCCCACCCCACATCTGAATAGCCATAACTTTATTTACTTAAATATATGCTAGAGAAATGGGAAAATATTGATTTGTTTCCTGCAGATAAAATCAGTTTTTCTTTTTTGAGATATTTTTGTGCCCGGCCATACTAAACAATTTAAGCAATGGAATTTTTCCATACCCGCCATTGGCAATATTGAGCTTACCGATTGCAGCTTAGCTGGTGTATAAGTACGGCTCTTTAGTGTAAGTAGGAGCCAATATTCCTAGGAATAATAGCCGATTAATTCCCATAGATCTGCCATTAAAAGGGATATTAAACTAAACTTGATGATTTAGGCCTTTTGTAACAAGGGAATTCAAAACAAATTAGACTCTCTATTGATCGGAGGCTACCATCACCGCACGGAAATGATCTATGGACATTTGAGACCAGTGTACGTAGATGCTGATCTTTTTTAACTTCATCCAGGCAAAACATTGCTATGTGTCCATAGGTGATTCAATCAGGAACAATGTAGGACCTGATCAGACTGCACTTGAGTAATGGTGAACAAGTGTAGGACCTGATCAGACTGCACCTAAGTGCAGTCTGATCAGGGACTACACTGGTCACAAATGTCACGAGATCATCCTTTGTGAGCTGATGGTGCCTATTTATCTCACAATGATTGACAACTGTACCAAATGCATACAACTTTTAGATTTGCATAAACTGTATAAATACCATGCAATATCTGCTGACATACATACATTGTTAATTGCATAGTCTGGGCTCTGACCTTCAACTTTGACCTCTGGTCCTTCGAATGAAACTGGAAGGTCCTTCTAATGAAACTGGAAACCGAGATCCCGCTCCTATAAGACCTTGCCTGTTACTGGGACGTAAATCCTATTCACTTTTCACTTTCAACTTTGACCTTCAACTTTGATTTTGAGATGACAAATGTATGTTGGCAAATAGATATTACATGTATATTGATGTATAAACATGTTTATTGTTCTAACCAACCTCTGTTCTATACATGTTTAGTAGCGTATTCATCAGAAAGGGTGTTAAGCTCTTTTGAAGTTTGCATTGCATATGACCTTGAGTTTGACCTTTGTATCTGTTGGTGCATTGTAGGAAATTTTATTTTTAGAATCAATACACATGCATCTGAAGATTCTTCAGATTACCGTATGAATTTTATTTGAGTGTGAATCTCGGGCATGTTTCGTGAAGCAAACTGACATTAATTTTCATTTTCAGATACCGGTTGACCAATAGCATACATTCTTTGTCTGATTGACAGGCATTCTCGCTATAATTTTGTGATTTGTTACCTGATTTTACCATAAAACAGGCACCTTACAGTATAATATATTTTTGTGGATAAATTTGATAGCATATTGGAATATTCTACTATCTGGGGCTATGAATTCTGTGATCACCCGGCGTAACCGATCATGAATATTCTACTAATTACTGCTACACGGTTCACTGCACATTCAGATAATGATGAGTTGTCCATTCATTCAGTGAGTACAACACAATACTGCCATATTGTATAGACTTGAGGGAATTGAGACTGTGTATTTTTACTGTATGCATGCGCCCATTTGAAAAATGGGATGTATTCCATTATGATGTTATGACAGTGTCTGAGTCACACTCGGGTCAAAGTTTTTTTTTTATCACCCTTCAGTCTGCAGCCAGCCACCACATATGGTGGTGGGCATCGTATACCATTGTGAAACACATGACCTTCAAATAACCTTGACTTATTTTTCCCATTCACTGACTTAATGATCAAATTATGTATTGTGACTTTCGTAGTTTTGTTGCATTTTCTATCTAAAATGAATGACACGACACATTTTCAATGAAATAATGTATCACGTTCTTCCAAGAACTGCACACTCTAATGGGGGTAATTTTGTTGAGTTTCTGAGTTGTATTTTCCTTGAGAAGTTTCACCGCCGTTCATCATTGGTTATCACGTCGTAAAATTGGATTGACGCAAATGCCGAGCAGTCGTAAAACAGAATTTTACACGTTTCTATCCAGGTCAAGTCCCATCGTGAAGTCAACACGATTATATTTTGGTTCATAAAATTTGTCTTTTGTTTCAGCTTGCATTCTGTAACATTTTGCTTTTCTTAGCAATATATGGTGGTTAATGTATGTCAAGCACACCAACTGCTTTCACCTACCTTTTCATGCTTTGCAACTAGTAGGTCAATTTTTATGCCAATAAGCACAGATCTCAGGAAATTATATACATATATCTTCACAATAATGCCATCCCGGCCATAACTGTAACCGATGTTGAGTCATTTCGAGAAAACTTCCATAAACTGGTACAGCTATGAGTCGGCGTCATCTGCAGATGTTGGTGTGCACCTTCCTTAGGTATCTGCATTGAAGGCATACATTTTGCTTCAGTAGTTGCGGAGCTATTTAGGAAAATGTAGATCGAAGCCGGACTAAATAGCAGGTGTGTGTGACATATATATTATCCACTATGGTATAGTACAGGTCAAATGTTTTACAGGAGTTGGTGCATAGGGTATGTGCAGCATAATATTTGCAATCGCCATTGTTGTATTCCGTGAATATAAAACTTCCGAAACATTCCTTGATTTTCAAAATCATACACATTTATTCGCTTAGCCATAGCTCAGGTTCAGTCAAACAAACTACTGTATTTATTCAAATAGTAGCCCCCCTCCCATAATATTCCAAATATGTTATTTTCAAATACAAAACAAAAGCCATTTAAAACATTGCTTTAAATGGCTTTTGTATGTGAAAATAACATGTTGATCCTATTTTCCACGCCCGGGGGGCGTTTATTAGAATAAATAGGGTATGGGCTGCATTACTTGGGTTTTGAAGTTTGAGTACATTCTCAGAGGGGCACATAATTATACAGGGATTCCGCTGGGGAAAATAAAAAAATCGCCACTTCAAAAAATTGGCGATAAAATTAAACAATTGGCGATATAAAATTACAATTTTCGAAAATTGTAATTTTTTATCGCCAATTTTTTGAAGTGGCGATTGCCAGCAGAATCCCTGATTATACATTCACAATTTATGTAGACCCACATGAGAACTGTTAAAAATCTACTCTGGCTGTGAACGAATCTTGCTGTTCTGCTACATATGCACTTGCTCAGTGTATTTATAGATCCCGTTATGATTATCGTCATATGGAGGCTTCATCATATATTTGAATTTCTTAACATTACAAAGTTGGATCTCGATTGCCGGTTTTAAAAATTCTACAACACTGGTCTGTCAAATGAGACTTTAAGTCTTAGACCGCTACAGACAACAATTGTCGTCTGCTGTTGCTTTTATATCTTGCCTTATTTCTCAATAAAAACATGGTTTGCCTGCCCCATCACTATATAACCGAGTGGCTCCTATTTTTATTGCCTGTATATCCAGTAATTATTGATTGCCTGTATAACTCCAATCAGCTATATGTTGAAGATACACCACAAAAAAATCTATTATAATTATGGTATGTCAGAAGTATATGTCATGATCATCATTTGAACCATCTCAACGAGACGGTTCAAATGAGTGGTCACAACATATACTTTGGATGAGAAACAAGAAAAAAGTGTGGGAATATTTTTTTTATATATACTTATAAAGAGGTTTTCCGCATGTAATGGGTTAATTTTATCTTTATTCCTTCACATGCTAACCATTAATGATTGAAACGATGCATAGTTAAATCCACCATTAAAATAGTTGCATGAAACTGAGAGCATGATACGTACAAGTATCATGATTGTTAGGTGTGATATTAATTTCCCATAGGACGTAATGACCATGTTACCATGATACAATTATGGTAATTACTCGGATATTAACGTCCCAGTTCTCACGGAATTCAAAAATCATCACACGTAGAGTTGTGTACATTCTCATATCAGGGAATATAAATATTTACAGGAGAACCTATCTAGGCCGGATTCTCAAATCTTAGCCCATAAAAGGCGGGTACCGAAAATTGTCATTTCCTGTTTTTCAGTTTTTACTGATTTTTGTCGCTCCCTCTTTCTGACGGTGCAATATAGTCGGCACATTTTTGGCGTACGTACGTACGTGCGTGCGTGCGTGCGTGCGTGCGTGCGTGCGTGCGTGCGTGAGTGCGTGCGTGCGTGCGTGCGTGCGTGCGTGCGTGCGTGCGTGCGTGCGTGCGTGCGTGCGTGCGTCCGGATTAAAGTTTTTTGTTAAAAGATTTTCGATCTTCTATCAAAGCCTCGGCGGGCATGACATGCAGGCTGCGGCCTTCTAGTTTAGCAAACACCATGTTTTGGCAGCACATGAGAATTCTTCATGTGCTGCCAAACATGTTTTCAATGTGTAAAATGGAAAATAAACAACAGACGACAATATTCAATTCAGCATTTAACCCTTAGACTGCTACTCACAACAATTGTTGTCTGCTGTTGCTTTTATATATTGCCTTATTTCTCAATAAAAACATGGTTTGACAGCACTTTAGAATCATTTCCAATGGAAATGATTCTAAAGTGCTGTCAAAGCATGTTGTAAATTATTCTAAAAATGGAAAATAGAAAATAAACAGCAGCCGACAAAAATTAAGATAGCCGTGTAAGGGTTAAAGGTTAACGCCATATGTTGATAAGAAGACAAGTTTCAAATGCTTGAATTACAGTGTAACCTCTCTTTGTTGGTTTTACTGTTCACTGTCAGTGGAGGGAAAATAATGTTGATGGCATTGCATATAGGAATCAATGGTTTGATAATGAGCCTGTGACGTTTCGAACTGTCTTGGAGGAGGTCATCGAGATGGTCAGATACCAGTTGAATTATATGTCCAGTGGAACTTCCATGTGGCCTATTATTTCTGCTGGAAACCTTGGGGCCATTTCACTACGATTAAAATGTTCATAAGTGCAAAATTATGATTGTCTGTAAATTTCACATTAACAATGTTTTCTCGTAAAACGCAGCCTATGCTCAATAAATGTAAATCCATCCTTTGAAATTTCCAGACGATCCTAAATTTGGACTTAAGAACATTTTGGTCTTACAAAGTTTAGTGAAACGGGCCCCTGATTCTGTCAAACCTCACCAAACCCGATGCCACAAAACAAAAATCCTAGCACATTCAAGTTTGATGGGTTTCACTTTAATTTATCGTTAATAATAATGAATGTCTAGTCATGCAGAGCTCCAGATAAGCTGCGTATTTGCGTAAATACCCAATTAAAATTGCCAAAAACCCAATTGAAATCAGAAGTAGCGAGTATCAAAAAGCAATAACAATTTTGTGATACCTTTATCATGCTACAGAAAACAATAAACCGACCACAAATATAGCATACTTTTCTTATTTTCCATGAAAACACATCTTGGTATTTCATTAGAATTGTCTCCAATGAGACAATTCTAATGAAATGCCAAGACATGTTTTCATTTCAAAGCAAACTATGCAATAATTGCTGTCTGTTGATGTGTAAACAGTAGTGTGATTTTATTTTAATGAATTAAAATTTTGAAATACCCAATTGCTTCAGATATGATGGAGTGAAAATACTCAATTACTAATTCCTTATCTGGAGCCCTGGTCATGGTCATGATTGCCAGGCGCATGTACGTCTTGGAGTACCTGAATTGCAGTGGAACCTAAATTGGATGCTACAAAATCCCAAACATGTTCAAATGCAATAGCTGTATTATTAATGATAAGGTCACACATTCATGTCTTGGATCCTTACTAATCCGAATGCAATGAAGATCCCAGCATTTTCACTTTTTAACCCATCAAAAATCTCTCTGAAATAGTAAGGTATAGTCATGATTGAAACATCTTGGAGCACTCGTATTCCTGAATTACAGTGTCGAGCCTCTTTAAACCAGACACCCTGGGGACCTCCCAGTGTCATATACCTGAATTACAGTAGAACATCACTAAACCAGACACCCTGTGGAACTCCCCTCGTATACCTGAATTACAGTGGAACCTCTCTAAGCCGGACACCCTGGGGACCTCCCCCTCATATACCTGAATTACAGTGGAACCTCTCTAAGCGAGATACCCTGGGGATCTCCCCTCATATACCTGAATTACAGTGGAACCTCTCTAAGCCGGACACCCTGGGGACCTCCCCCTCATATACCTGAAATACAGTGGAACCTCTCTAAGCCAGACACCCTGGGGATCTCCCCTCGTATACCTGAATTAAAGTGGAACCTCTCTAAGCCAGACACCCTGGGGACCTCCCCTCATATACCTGAATTACATGGAACTCTAGCAGACACCCTGGGGAATCTCTCCTCGTATACCTGAATTACAGTGGAACCTCTCTAGCACACCCTGGTGATCTCCCCCTCGTTTATACCTGAAATTACAGTGGAACCTCTCTATAAGCAGAACCCACCCTGGGGATCTCCCCTCGTATACCTGAATTACAGTGGAACCTCTCTAAGCCAGACACCCTGGGGATCTCCCCTCGTATACCTGAATTACAGTGGAACCTCTCTAAGCTAGACACCCTGGGGATCTCCCCTCGTATACCTGAATTACAGTGGAATCTCTCTAAGCCAGACATCCTGGGGATCTCCCCTCATATACCTGAATTACAGTGGAACCTCTCTAAGCTGGACACCCTGGGGACCTCCCCTCGTATACCTGAATTACAGTGGAACCTCTCTAAGCCGGACACCCTGGGCACCTGCCAGTGTCATATACCTGAATTACAGTGGAACCTCTCTAAACCAGACACCCTGGGCACCTGCCAATGTCGTATTCCTGAATTACAGTGTGGAGCCTCTCTAAACCAGACACGCTGGGGACCTCCCAGTGTCATATTCGTGAATTACAGTGAAACCTCTCTAAACCGGACACCCTGGGGACCTCCCCCTCGTATACCTGAATTACAGTGGAACCTCTCTAAGCCAGGGTGTCTGGTTTAGACAGGTTCCACTGTACTATTTCCAGAAATGTTTTGTCCTCTCTGGTTTCAATGTGCCATAGATCAAGATTCCTGGCTGCTGGATAGATGGACAACTGGGCAATAATATAACTACAATGCAGTGATTGGATGTATTTTACCACAGTCTATAGCAGCATAATTACATTCAACATTTCATTGTGTCACAGTTACTATATTAGAGTGGGTTTCAGTAACCTACCGAGTCACTAATCATGGGTCAATGGATTGGGAATTAAACATCACAATTGTTTACATGCGACAGACTGGAGAAATGGGGCTTAATGTTCCTAATTGTGCCCCCCACACCGCCTCCATCATGGGTCAACCAATTGCCAATTAAACATCATAATTGTTTACATGCGACAGACTGGAGAAATGGGGCTTATTATGGTCTCTCCGCACCCCACACCCCACACCTGTCGCTGTGGAGCCGGGAGGCATATGATATAGTGTTTGAAGTGTGTCTGTGTCTGTGTTTGAACTGTGTCTGTGTTTGTGTCTGTGTCTGTGTTTGAACTGTGTCTGTGTTTGTGTCTGTGTCTGTGTTTGAACTGTGTTTGTGTTGTGTGTGTGTTTGAACTGTGTCTGTGTCTGTGTCTGAAATGTCTGTGTCTGTGTCTGTGTCTGTGATTTGAATGTGTCTGTATTTCTGTCTGTGTCTGTGTTTGAACTGTGTCTGTCTGTGTCTGTGAATGTGTCTGTGGCTGTGTGTGTCTGTGTCTTGTGTTTTGAACTGTGTCTGTTTGTCTGTGCTGTCTGTGTCTGTGTCTGTGTTTGATTGTGGTCTTTGTAATTTCTGTCTGTTTCTGTTGTTTGGAACTGTGGTTTCTGTCTGTGTCAGTGTTTGAAGTGTGTCCTGTGTCTGTGTTTTGTGTCTGTGGGTCTGGTGTTTGAACTGTGTCTGTGTCTGTAGTCTGTGTCTGTGTCTGTGTTTGAAACTGTGTCTTGTGTTTGTGTCTGTGGTTTAGAACAGTGTCTGTGTTTTCTGTCTGTCTGTGTTTGTAACTGTGTCTGTGTTTTGTGTCTGTGTCTTTGGTGTTTGAACTGTATCTGTGTTTGTGGTCTGTGGTTTGTAACTGTTGTATGTGTTTCTAGTTCTGTGTCTGTTTGTTTGAACTGAGTCTGTGTTTTTACTGTCTGTGTTTGAACCTTGTTGAACTGTGTTTCCCTGTCTTTTCAGTCTGTGTATGAACGTAAACTGTGTTTGGTGTCTATGTTTGAACTGTGTCCCTGTGTTATCTGTCTGTGTCTGTGTTTTGAACGTGTCTGTGTTCTGTCTGTGGTCTGTGTTTTTTGAACTGGTGTCGTGTTTCTGTCTGTGTCTGTGTTTGAAGTGTGTCTGTGTCTGTGTTTGTGTCTGTGTCTGTGTGAACTGTGTCTGTGTCTGTGTCTGTGTCTGTGTCTGTGTTTGAACTGTGTCTGTGTTTGTGTCTGTGTTTGAACTGTGTCTGTGTTTCTGTCTGTGTCTGTGTTTGAACTGTGTCTGTGTTTGTGTCTGTGTTTGATCTGTGAACTGTAATGTGTTTGTGTCTGTTTGAACTGTGTCTGTGTCTGTGTGTCTGTTTGAACTGTGTGTGTTTCTGTCTGTGTTTGAACTGTGTCTGTGTTTCTGTGTGTTTCTGTGTGTGTGTCTGTTTGTGTCTGATTCTACGGAGCCCCGTAGGGGACGTAGAATTCTGCGGGGCTCCATATGGTTCTGTACTGATAGGCCACCTTTTCTTGTTTTGATGTTAACTGTGTACCACTTTTATTGAATTTCATTAAGGAGACATTTGTCAGAGTCGTAGACAATACTTGACAAATGCAATGAAACTGCACTTGCAATGTATACCTTTCTGGTAGTCGTGTTTGGCGATTATCATGGATCTCTTGACTGTCTTGTAATTTTACAGCCATTGCGACCAGTTTGGACTCTGAGCAGCCAGTACAGCATTGACAACCGGTGTTCATTATTGAGGATATAAACGGTTAACTCCATATCGTGTTTGGGGACTTGAACAAAATTAAGAAGCTTAAGTGATTTTGCAAGATATTTCACAAGGACAAATACTGCCAATTGGCTTTACATGTGCACCTTTGATATTAAATGGTTGCATACAGTTTCTGTCTCTCTGTGTATGGGCATAATTTGAGTGTCGTTTCCGAACCAATAGCAAACAGTTTTGATCATGATTGAAGTCACTTGGAAGTACATAATGATCCAGTTATACGCTGGTTTACAACTTTGTGTCTGATATTTTCAATCAGGTTTCCAAATAGGATCTACGTTAGCCATCAATATGTCCTCAATAATGGCTTTGGCTGTATAACTACCAATAACCTTAATAATCGTGCAGTCGAATGCTCTGAAATGAGCCAGGAGGCATTTTGAAGAACCAGTGTGGAGTCTGTTCAGTTTCACAATCTTGCAGTTGTGATTGAATCATAAACAGCGTGCGCCCTGATCAGACTGCGAAAATGCGCAATCTGATCAGGGGCAACGCTGGCCACTAATGTTGTAATGTCCCTTTCAGTAGCTCACAGTCAAAATCTAAATTGTTCCGTAGAGAATACAGGTTTTATTGACCTTAAGGGCATTGGTGCTTTCAGATGTTGTTTTGATTTTCTGAAATTATTCATTAGCTTCCGAATATGGCTTTTTGCCTCGGGATATTTTCTGCATCAGAACCAGAGTAGTTGCGTGTCACGTTCGTGCTTTCGTACGAAGCACCAAGCTCGGCATCTATCGCCATTCAGCGTATTGATCGAGACGACACAAACATTCCGAGTCCCCGGTGACGTAATTTTGTGGACAATTCAACAATTGTTGTCTTAAAATTGATTCTGATTTCATTAGGGGCAAGTTGCTGGCTAGTTTTTAATGAGGGAGCGGGTCTTTAGGGCACAATTTTTTTAGCAAGCGACACGTTAGTGGGTGTTGGCGTAGTTGAATGTGGTCGCAGGGTATGGCATTGTCACAGAGGCAGACACTGAACCTACGCATTTAATGGAACAAGGCGTTATGATTATAGTTGTGCAAGATAATTTCCGATGCATTGCAGAATTATTTTGGTTTTGTTTACATCATATCCATTTTCACGTAACGTAGGGTGACGACACAGCTTGACTGGATGTAGACAATAATGGATGTAGCTGTTAAGATTACCTTCATAAGAAACTCGACATAGCCTCGTCAACCAGTTTCATAAATATAATATTAACTAGAGCAGCTTGAGCTGCATCAATCGGTTGCAAAAAGAATTTCTGAAGTTTTAGAATGAACAGTCCAACATTATTGTGTTCGCATCATCACACCGATGTGGGACCGGTTAGCTTAGAGGTAGAGCGATGGACTCGTAGCGAGGGATACCGAGTTCGATCCTCAGCCAAACTTTTAGCTAAAGGACTGAAATATCGACTACAGCAAAAACAATTGAAATCGAATGATAAATAACGAAGCTGACGTCACATCCGTTTGCTCTATTTTGAAAACTTGAAAAAATACGTTCATCTTTGACATCGAATAGAGCCGTAAGTAGTCAAGATATAGCTCTGAAAATTATCATCTTTCATGCGGCTGACACTCCCCTATCACCCTGGCTAGAGATTATGTTGCTGACAGTACTGTACAAATTGGAAAACGTTTGTAAAGACCACCCGTTATCAGCCGAAATTCGGCAAAATCGTTGAAAAGTATGTACATTTTTCAACTTCAAATGCATCTAGCTCTTTTATTTGAGCAGATAGCCGAAAACTGTCAGTGAGTTTGAGATAGAGAATTTTGTCAGCTTTCCAATGCAAAAAGAATTCTTGAAATCGGTTGGAAAATAAGGAAGTTATAGGAAGTATGACGTCACTTCCGTTTTCGTGGAAAGTAGCATTAAAAGATATCTGAAAATCTCTGAGTCTCTGCTCACACTTGATCCGAATCGGCATGCAAAATTTGAAGTCGATCCGACCAGCGGTTTTGTGTAGATGGAGGGAGCCCGTAAGTCAGCGGATGATTATTTTTCGATAGTTATCGCCCTTGAATTGCAGTTTACGCCATTTGTAAATAATACACCTAATAAAATTAAATATGTGCAATATTCCGCCAGTGAAGTTTTCGTTTGTTTTTCACCATAGGCCTGGCACAAAGCGGGAAAGTTTTAGCTAAAGGACTGAAATATCGACCGCAGCAAGAAATTTTGAAATCTATTGATAAATAACGAAGCTGACGTCACATCCGTTTGCTCTATTTTGAAAACTTGAAAAAATATGTTCATCTTTGACATCGAATAGAGCCGTAAGTAGTCAAGATATAGCTCTGAAAATTATCATCTTTCATGTGGCTGACACTCCCCTATCACCCTGGCAAGAGATTATGTTGCTGACAGTACTGTACAAATTGGAAAACGTTTGTAAAGACCACCCGTTATCAGCCGAAATTCGGCAAAATCGTTGAAAAGTATGTACATTTTTCAACTTCAAATGCATCTAGCTCTTTTATTTGAGCAGATAGCCGAAAACTGTCAGTGAGTTTGAGATAGAGAATTTTGTCAGCTTTCCAATGCAAAAAGAATTCTTGAAATCGGTTGGAAAATAAGGAAGTTATAGGAAGTATGACGTCACTTCCATTTTCGTGGAAAGTAGCATTAAAAGATATCTGAAAATCTCTGAGTCTGCTCACACTTGATCCGAATCGGCATGCAAAATTTGAAGTCGATCCGACCAGCGGTTTTGTGTAGATGGAGGGAGCCCGTAAGTCAGCGGATGATTATTTTTCGATAGTTATCGCCCTTAAATTGCAGTTTACGCCATTTGTAAATACACCTAATAAAATTAAATATGTGCAATATTCCGCCAGTGAAGTTTTCGTTTGTTTTTCACCATAGGCCTGGCACAAAGCGGGAAAGTTTTAGCTAAAGGACTGAAATATCGACCGCAGCAAGAAATTTTGAAATCTATTGATAAATAACGAAGCTGACGTCACATCCGTTTGCTCTATTTTGAAAACTTGAAAAAAAAGACGTTCATCTTTGACATCCAATAGAACCGGAAGTAATCAAGATAGAGCTCTGAAAATTATCATCTTTTATGCGCCTGACACTCCCCTATCACACTGGCAAGAAATTATGTTGCTGACATTACTGTACAAATTGGAAAACGTTTGTAAAGACCACCCGTTACCAGCCGAAATTCGGCAAAAAATCAGCAAAATCGTTGAAAAATATGTACATTTTTCAACTTCAAATGCCTATAGCTCTCTTATTTGACAGATAGCCGAGGATTGTCAGCGAGTTCGAGATAGAGAATTTTGTCAGCTTTCCCATGCAAAAAGAATTCTTGAAATCGGTTGGAAAATAAGGAAGTTATAGAAAGTATGACGTCACTTCCGGTTTCGTGGAAAGTGGCATTAAGAGATTTCTGAAAATCTCTGAGTCTCTGCTCACACTTGATCCGAATCGGCATGCAAAATTTGAAGTCGATCCGACCAGCGGTTTGGGCTGTAGACTGAACGGCTGAATAAAAAAGAAACAAAAAAAAACAAACAAACAAAAAACAAAAAACAACGAATACAATAGGTTTTCGGCTCAGCTGAAAGCCGCCTCAAACCTAAATACATGTAGTCATAAGAAACTAGGTTATGCAGAGTTTCTTGTGAAATCAGTCAACAAGTTACATATCCTATTAAGTTAACAGAAATGTTAGATTTCATATATTGCATAAGCAATGCATCATACATTGAAGCTGTACTGATTAAGATAAGATCTTCTATATTGCTTAGGATTTCAAACATAGAACGCAGTGTTATAATAATTATGCTTTTCATAAAAGGCAACTAAAAGTATTGGGCTAAGTGATCTTGGTGTGTCAAGGCTGGAAAGGATCGTGAAAAATCTGTAAAAGGTGAAAAATGGGCTTCCACCTCATTGATCCAGCCTGAATCGACCATAGCTGTTGACAGGCTGTTAAACGCCATTAAACAAACATTTGATAACAGAACAGGCTCTTGTGGATTATGGACTGTGGCTGTGTTCACAGACTCCAGGACTTCAATGTTGTGAGTTCAAAACCTACCATAGGCCATGGAAAATACTTTCATAGTATTTCCATCCCACTGGTCTGTCTGATGAGACTTCAAACTGTGGCCCCGTCCCTATATGCACCTTAGCTGTTGCTGGGACGTTAAACCTCATTAATTTCATTTCATTTTCTGAGCATTGGATTCGCAATATTCCACTCATCGGTGTTTGTAAGACCTGGTTAAATTATGGAATATGACCATTGTCCATTGATTCCTCACAAACTTTATACATGTACTTACTAAATGTCATGTACTCTGTAATAAACTAACCACATCAGTTGTGTATACTTTATAAAACACAAACATACTATTCCAAGATTTTGTCCTTGACCTATTTCAGGGCATTTTTTCGCGACTACTGTCTGTTTCACTTGCAATCCGCCGATCTTAAGTATGATGATTATTACGATCAGTACATCAGTTGGTGTAGATGAAATGGATGCCGAACTTGTACAGGATTCACACGCTGCCATTTTTTTGCCATCACAGGTGTTGTGATCAGTCTGGGGTATCGCCTTCCCAAACACCTGTGTGTCAAATATACCGTTCATTGATAGGGCATTTATTTTTTAATTGTTTGGTTTACAAACAACCAAATCTCTGAATTGACATAGGAGGGAGATTTTTTTTTTTTAAGTACTATTGTGTTCAATTACTATACAGTGTACATGAATTTAAAATACATTTAATCATAAAAAAAAAAACGCTAAATTTTCGACTGCGGGTTAATAGTAAAACAAATAATAATAATAATAATAATAAAAAAAAAAAAAAAAATGCTTTTCGTTGCATCAAATAGGCTTTTGCAGTGCAATAACAGAGTCTATTGCATAACATGGGTGCTCGCTGTGTATTAACACAGTGTACTACAAATCATATTACACTAGTGTAATAAATATGTAAATGAGCCCACCACAGAAAATATGTTTGGTAATCAGTACAGCTTCAAATTATGAGGATGTGCTTATGCAATAAATATAATCTAACATTTGTATCGATTTTATATGATTAATCTTGTTGACTGATATCATAAGAAACTTGGCATAGCCTAGCTTCTTATGAAATCAGTAAACTGGTTTAATAAATATCATTCTACATTCAACATAACGAAATGAAGCTTTCAAATTTACAAGATGTATTACATGTAAATGTCAGATAAACACCTTGACACAGTAAAATAACCAATTTATTCATGTGTATGTTCTTCATTAATAAGTTATTGATACAGCTTGGACAGTTTTATATCACTAACATATCAAACACTCCGGATAACATCACTCTTTCATGTGTTACATTAAAGAGATGGGGTTAAATTGCTACCCTCGCGAGAGGGATGGAGCGGGGTAGCAATTTTGTTTCTAATTAAATCATCACTCACGTAAGATACTCTATATAGTAAAAAATTATAGGGGTTTCCTAAAGCAAATCATGTCCAAATATTTAGGGTTATTGCTGTACTGAATCTACGAGACATCGCCTGAGACAGTGATCTACGAGACATCGCCTGAGACAGTGCCTTTAACATAATCGATAGGTGATGAAGTGGATTTTAACCCTTTTCATGCTGAGGATGCGCCATTTTGTTTGCGGAAAATTGATCGTCTCATCGAGGTGGTTCAAATGAGTGGTCACAAAATATAATTTCATTGAGAAATAACAAAAACAAAATGTTTAATAAATTTTATACCCGTAAAGGTGTATTCAGAAAGGAATGGGTTAATGTAATACAATGATAAATTTATAGGGGTTTCCCAAAAAAGATCATTTCCGAATATTTAAGGTTATTCTGAACTGAATCTACGAGACATCGTCTGAGACAGTGCCAGAATGCTGGGAACGAAAAGTGTCGTCTGCTGTTGCTTGATATTTTACCTTTTTTCTCAATAAAAACATGGTTTGACATTACTTCAGAATCATTTACATTGGAAATGATTCTAAAGTGCTGTCAAAACATGTTTTTGATGAGAAAAATGGAACATAAAAATGAACAGGTGAGGACACAATTTAATTCAGCAGTGTAAGGGTGAACATAATCGATGGGTGATGAAGTGGACTTTAATATATTGCAATGATAAAGTACATGTCTGCACACAACAATAAATAGGAATATTCCAGCTGGCTTGCCTCAATTTATTTCCACATTTCACAATTTCCTCCTCTGTTCACCATATCCAAGGGATTTTCTAAAGGTTAAATGTGGCTTGTGTGCACGGGATCAATTGGCGTAGTTCTCCATTACAGACCGTATATCAAGCTGGTTTAAATAAACTCAGATAATTATGCATGAGGAAATCTAGAAATGGTGCTTGTATTCTGTGTAGACCTACTGTGTGTTCCACGTTAGCTACCGACGAACTTCTGGCTATCAAACACATTAAACATAACAAATATTTAAAATTAATGTAAGTAGTTTTTCATCATCGCAATAAAATCAATATTTGATGGAATTTTAAGAAATAAAAAAAATTGGGGAGGGTGACTTTCGTTATTGATGAAAAAGTACTTGCCTTTAGATATTTCTGAGATTTAATGTGTCTAATAGCCAAAAGTTTGTTTGCAGCAAAACGTAGAACAGACAGTAGGTCAGATTACATAATGTGCAGTGTTATGTGTGCTGTTACATTGCCATGTTAGTCCCACCAGTCCCGCTATATACGCGGTTGCTTGTTGCATCTTTTACAATGTCGAAACTCGAAAAACATAAAATTTCAATCCAAAGTTTCAGAAATTAATTTCACCATGACCCATTTCATGCCAGTATTATGTCACAAGTATCAAAATATACCAACAATTGTTGTGCCCCCCGGTCACAGTAGAGCCGGAGGCATATTGTTTGAACTGTGTCCATCCGTCCGTCGGTCAGTCCGTCGGTCGGTCCGTCAGTCGGTCAGTCCGGGCCAACATCGGGGGTTTAGGAGCTAGGGTAAGGGTTAGTTTTCTTTGATCTCTTTGATATTGTCGGTGCCTCGTAAATTTACGAGCTAACTCTTTGATATTTAGGAGCTAACCCTTTGATCTTTTATATAGCGGTGCCTCATAACTCTCAAATGTTTGAACGTCCGTCCGTCCGTCCCCGTCCGTCCGTCCGTCCGTCCGTCCGGGCCAACATCGGGGGTTTAGGAGCTTAGGGTAAGGGTTAGTACCTTTGATCTCTTTGATATTGTCGGTGCCTCATAAATTTAGGAGCTAACTCTTTGATATTTAGGAGCTAACCCTTTGATCTTTTATATAGCGGTGCCTCATAACTCCCAAATGTTTGAACGTCCGTCCGTCCGTCCGTCCGTCCGTACATACGCAAGCTACAATGTGAGGTTAGTGATTGACGTGTTAAGAGATGCTTATTCCATTTTTAACCCCGCTCTTTAATTGCTTTGTGGGGTTATTTTGTCTTGTGGCGTTCTTTTTTCTGTATGATTGATCATAGTGGGTTTTTTTGGATTCGTTAACATTGGGAATACTTCAGTATGTATTGTTCACAGGCTAGCGTCACTGTACATTCAATATTCTACAGTATGTATTGTTCACAGGCTAGCGTCACTGTACATTCAATATTCTACAGGGATGGGTTGTGGCCTAGGGATAGAAAACTCACTTCCAATCCGGAGGTTGTGGGTTCAAACCTCGCCTTAGGCATCAAAAATACTTTCATAGTATTTCAATTTCACTGGCCTTTCGGATGACACTTGAAACCGAGGTTCATTCCTTAAATGACCTTAGCTGTCGCTGAGACATTGAACCCATTCATTTTCGATATTCAATATAGGAATGAATGGCCTTTTTGTGGAAGGCCTCGTCCAGTATTCCCGCGACTTCCAATTTTATATCCCCGATAAATTTCACAAAAAGACCATTCATTCCTTATAATTCCCTTTTCTTAAGAATTATTTTAACTGCGCCTCACGGTTACGGAAAGTAGTTCGGCGTGGGAGTTTACTGGGATATAAATTTTGGACAGAGACTTGCTACGAGCCAATCAAATGTTAGGGAATTGTGTAAATATTTTTGTGCTGGAGTTATCATTGCGTATTGGCATCCATAAAGGGTGTAATAAATCAGGCTAGGCTAGGAACCACGTAGGAATTATGAGGCTTGCCAAGGAATTCCTACCGTTTCCGAGCCGAGCCTGATAAACTTGATATCAAAAGAAACTAGCCTGGTGTACTATTTATCAGGTAACATTTTACGCATGAAAATGACCACAGATGACGTCGTTATCAGTGGACAGAACGCGGAGTTGTTTACGTTGCGTCATTACACCGACGTCATTCGGTAACGTCACGTGACGTCATCCGACCAATGGAACGTCAGTTGTAACTGGGATGTTTGTATCAGGTCAATGCCCGATACAACAATATGTTACGAATTCGGTCAATACAGGGCAGGTTACCTGATAAAATAGCAGACCCTGTAGAGAGTATAAGGCTGGAATTATTCCCGGAGTAGAAATTGTGTGTCTCTCGTGTTTTCTGCCATTGGCAATCTAGTCATTGTCGTTATTACCGCCACTTCACTTCTAATGACGTGTAATGCTTGGCACGGCAAATTGGCTCAACGTCCACTCGTGCTGGCGTTCTGTGGCATAAGCTCATTCAGATGCAATAGTATAGGGTGTTATATGTGACTGTGACTGGAGAAATGGGGCTTATGGGTTTGTGACCAGTGTCGCTCCTGATCAAATAGCACTCCCGTAGCCTGGTAACAATCAATATTGTTTGGTAAAAGTATAACGGGTGTTTCATTGGTGGAATGGCGAACAGTACAGATCCTGATCAGACTGTGCGGATGCACCGGCTGATCTGGATCTACACTGGTCGCAAGACCCATATGCCCCATTTTTCCAGTCACAGCCACATTTAATGTGATACAATATTTATTATATTACCTCTATCAGCCCTAAATAACTGGTATGAACTCTTCAATGTTGACTGTTGAACGATTCCATTAATTAGACACGGGGTGTTTTTGTCAAAAATCAGAAAATATCCACAAACAGTGCAGATCCTGATGAGATGGCTCGTTACGAGCCGGATCATCTGGATCTACACTGTTTGCAAACATAGGGAAAGCGGTCTGTCGTGTTCAAAAAAAAGTATAGAAAAGAGGCCTCTTTTCTTATTAAATCAGTCAATGAGTATAAAAAATAACATATCAAATCAAATACAAATGTTGGATTCCATTTATTGCATAAGCACAGCATCAAAATTGAAGATGTGCCGTTCACCTGACTTGTTTTCTGTAGCGATCTCCTTGGCATATTTATCACACTAGTTGTGTATTGTGATTTTATTATTTGATATTTTCCTTAATAGGCAACGGATTTTGATGAAATTTGACGCAGCAAACGCGTCTTCATGAGCTGCATTTGGTGGTCCCGGGAGATTGGCACATACTTATGTTGTTTTTGCGAAAACGACAGAAGTTTGGGCCAAAGTACCGAGACCACCAAATGCAGCTTATCAAGACGTGTTTGATGTGCCAGATTTCATCAAAATAACAAGGACAAAATAAAAAGAATACATACTTTGAATTGGAGGGCTTCTGGAAGTTTCAGTACTTGTTGTTGTTGTTGTAACCACGTGATCATACACCTTGAGTTTAATAACAATGAAATACTTTTACTGCATTTATGGTGGCTTCCACAAACAGTGCAATAATTGAGGCTACTTCTTGTACCTGTAGGAAGGATGGACGGCTATATGTGGTCTGTGACTGGAGAAATGGGGCTTACAGGTTTTGTAACTCGTGTAGCTCCTGATCAAAGTACTCCTGTAGCCTAATAATGGTCTATATTGCTTGTTAGAAGCACGACAGGTGTTTCATTGATGGAATGGTGAACAGCGCAGATCCCGATCAGACTGTGTGGATGAACAGGCTGATCTGGAACTACACTGGTCACAAAACCCATAAGCCCCATTTCTCCAGCCACAGCCACATACGATCTTGCTGTTATAATGACATAAAACCCCAATCAATCAATCAATACACTCACACATGCAATAAATCAGACTGTAGTCTTGGACGTGTAAAAGTCACTTTGATTCACTTCACAACAACAGTTACTCAATTGATTAAAGAAAGTTAATGCTAACATTGAACAAAAAAATACGTGTTAGTGGGTTAAACTATTTGTTCCGTTCTCTTCTCACCAACCCAGATACCTAATGTTGACTCGAATGTTGTTATATTTGCCACAGTGTCAACAATTCTCAACATTGATTTTGTTTTGTATTCCTATAAAACCTCGGAATTTGTTCAATGTCAACAATTGTTGCAGAGAAGTCATGATACGTGATTGTCGGATCGTTCCCCATTGTCGAAGCAATTTTTTTTCCTCTAGAAAGTCATTGCAAAAAAGCATTGATTATGTTCTTCTGGTTACCGGGTTTCCAAGGCAATTTTCCCGACTACCAAATAAACACCTAATGATCGATAGCCCGGGAATTATTTTGATGATGTTCGAAATACCAGTGTAGACGGAGATTAACAAACATAGAAATGTTGACCATATACTGCTCTTGAATTTATATGGTTTAACTTAAATGGCCATCCAACATTCAGCATAGATCCGGATTAAGCTGCAAGAACGTGCAGTTTGGTCCGGATCAATGCTGAATGCCGATGCCAGTTTTTTCGTTTTCCGAAGCGCTAGCCGAAATTACTATTCAAGTGTATTGGGTGGTTGGTAATTCCAATCTAATTGTCGTGGAACAGTTTGTCGTCCTCATTTTAATGATGATTGCTTTCGTTTCTGGTACCCCTTTGTGAATGGGTACATCAGGGTGTCACACTGTCTGTGTCTACACTGACCTCTCGTCTTCTGTGGTGGATATGGGTTGTGACCTAGGGGTTAGAACACACCGACTTCCAATGCGGAGGTTGTGGTTTCAACCCTCGCCTTTGGCAAACAAAAAATACTTTCATTGTATTTCCATCCCACTTTCGGATGAGACTTGAAACCAAATTCCCGTCCCTAAATTGATGCTGGGATGTTAAACCAATTCACTTTCGTCTTCTGCATTTTTCGCTATGTTTTAAGATAACATATTTGTTCTAATAGTAGCATACTCGCTATTATTATCTCCAAATATTTCTGTAAAAACAAATGTAAAAAATGTTCATAGTCCTGGGACAGTATTATTATCAACCAGTACTGTACCTTTCTTATCTATCGGTACAGTTTCCGGTTACGTTTTTTCTATGAATCATTTGCCGTATGTTCTGGTGTCACAGAATATTTTTCCCTGTCCAAAGATCTTTCGTGACAAACTTTTGAAGGAGAAGGAAACTCTATTTGGTGATTATTCTCCCTGGGGTGAAGATGGGTAAGGGGTCTTGGATATTTGTCCGTACGTAACCCTAACCCTAACCCATTGTTACCGCAATGTGTCCGTCCGTCGTCCGTCGTCCATCTGTCCGTGAACAACCGCGAACAACCGTCTTCTCCTCGGTAACCATTGGGCCTATAGTCACCAAACTTCATGGTCCTTAGGTAGGGGGATTACAAAATTGTTAAAATGACGTCATTACGTAATCCAAGATGGCCGCTGTCTAAAAATAGCACAAATTCTTCAAAAATCTTCTTCCACCAACTGGATTTCGACAAAACTTGGTAGGAATGATCGATGTACAATGCTCTTTCAAAGTTGTTAAAATGGTGACCCCGGGGTCAAAAATGGGCGTGGCCTGTGGTGTCAAATTGGGGTCAAATTTTATTTTTAACCGAATATGGTCATGTCTATATCAAATCGAAGGTATCAAAGAGGCGATCGCTCTGGTACATTTTTTGTCCAAATTGGATGGTCATGTCATCCAAGATGGCCGCCAAAAGGTCATTCTTTTATTAGAGATTTCAAAATTCTTCTTCACACGAACCGCTTGGCCCATGGTGGCCAAACTTCACAGTTATGGTCCATGGGTGAAGCCTTTTCAGATTTGTTAAAACGGAGGATGTCGCTAATCCAAGATGGCCGCCATCTAAAAATAGCACAAATTCTTAAAAAATCTTCTCATGAACCGCCAGCCGGATTGCGATGAAACTTGGTAGGAATTATCGATGCATAATGCTCTTTCACAGTTGTTAAAATGGTGACCCCGGGGTCAAAAATGGGAGTGGCCCGTGGGGTCCATTTGGGGTCAAATTTTATTTTTACCGAATATGGTCATGTCTATATCAAATTGAAGGTATCAGAGAGGCGATCGCTCTGGTACATTTTTTGTCGAAATTGGATGGTTATGTCATCGAAGATGGGCGCCGAAAGGTCAAAATGTCGTTCTTTTCTTAGAGATTTCAAAATTCTTCTTCACACGAACCGCTTGGACCATGGTGGCCAACCTTCACAGTTAATATGGTCCATGGGTGAAGCCTTTTCAGTTGTTAAAACGAAGGTCATCGCTAATCCAAGATGGCCGCTATCTAAAAGTAGCAGAAATTCTTAAAAAATCTTTTTCTCATGAACCGCCAGCCGGATTTAGACGAAACTTGGTAGGAATGATCGATGTAGAGTGCTCTTTCAAAGGTATTAAAATGGTGACCCCTGGGTCAAAAATGGGCGTGGCCCATTGGGTCAAATTTTATTTTTGACCGAATATGCTCATGTCATATATCAAATTGAAGGTATCGATGAGGCGATTGCTCTGGTGCAATATTTGTCGGAATCGGATGATTATGTTATCCATGATGGCCTCCAAAAGGTCCATTTATTCAAGATTTTGAACGTCTTTTTCTCAGGTCTTAAAATCCTTGGGTGAAGCATTTTCAGATTTGGTAAAATGAGTCATCGCTTAATCCAAGATGACCGCCATCTAAAAATAGTACAATTTTTTTAAAACACATATGAACTCAATGTCACACTCTCCTCTGGTGTTCATGGAGTCAGGTGAGCGAATTAGGGCCATCATGGCCCTCTTGTTGTGACCAGTGTAGCTCCTGATCAAATTTCACACTCCTGTAGCCTGATAACGACCCCTTTTGCTTGTGAAAAGCATGGCGGGGGTTTCAATGATGGAATGGCGAACAGTGCAGATCCTGATTAGACTGTGTGGATGCACAGGCTGATCTGGATCTGCACTGGTCGTAAAACCCATAAGCCCCATTTCTCCATTAATAGCCACATAGTATGACCTTGTTAACCGGACGTAAGCCCCATTTCATCAATCAATTCATGAAGCGTTGTCATACATGGAATCAGCCACATTTACGACCTTTTTTTTTATACAACCCCAATTCTCATCAATTCGTGCCTTCTCATTGATTTGTGCCCTTAGCAATCAACAGAGAAACATGTTCGAAGAACAACTTCACGTGACTGTTTACTTGAATATTTTAAGATATCTGCGGTCCGAACATTCACAACCAATAAAATGGTAATACTCAAGGTTTGACCGTTAAAGTTTGTTAATTGGTTAAAAACCTCATAAACACCACTGATACAACTGACAAGGTTATATATACTATATAATTTGTGAAATGTTTGTTTCTGATAGTTCGGTATCTTGTTGGTAACATCTTGTTCGATATACTTTTATTGTCCGAACGGTCAGTCCAAACAATCCGTGATTAAAGAATATACAATTCTTACATGTTCGCGAAGATTGCTTTTCTGTGAAATCTAAAATTCAAATCGTTGGCAATTTCTCTTACACAGCTTACGGCACCTCCCAACTCGATCCGTACTATATTCAGGATTATTTAATCAAGTCGAGCCATGAAATAACGTCTGTGTTTGAAACGACACTCATCTCATAGCTAGCAACCAGTGTCAACCCAAATCGGCCTGCACATTTGTGCAGGCTGATTTGGGTCGTCATTTATTGCCGGACGTGTTTCGTCACACTATGTTTACCCCTATGTAACATAAACTGACACTGTTGACTCTGGGTTTATACTCAGTGGAGACATGCAATGGTGGAAATTAATCAATTTCACAACACTGTATTCGTTTAAATCGCTAACAATTTGTATGCAGCTTGGAATTTCAACTGAAATGTCAGGTCTCTGAATAGAAGACTTTGCTGTGTAATCAGTCATTTGTTTTGTCTCTGAAACTTTTCCGCTGTGACTGAGAATAATTATGCAACTTGATTTGACAGCAAAGTACATTTGTGCTTGATTTCCAAATGGCGGGTTTTTTACCCTAATTTCTCCATTCCACCATAGGGATGTGTCGTGGCCCTAGGGGATATGACATTGGACTTCAATAGTTCAATCCCCACCATAGGCATGAAAAATACTTGCGTAGTATTTCCATCCCACTGGTCTGCCTGGCCTTAAATGACCTTAGCTGTTGATAGGCCGTTAAACACCAACAACCAACCAACCCACTGGTCTGTCAGATGAGACTTTAAACTGCAGTCCCGTCTGTTGCTGGGATTTTAAACCTATAAACTTTCACTTTTCCATTCCATCAGGTTCAACTGGCCTGGCTATACTACTTGTATTATATTTTACCTGAACCTCTCTGAACCGGACACCAAAATATCTCGACATGTTTAATTTGAGTGGATTTCACATTAATTTATCTGTAATGATAGTGTCTGTTCACGATTGCAAATCACACATGTACTCTTAGAATTTTCAAATACCTGCATTACAGTGAAACCTCTAAACCGGACACCCTGGGAGGTCCCCAGGGTGTCTGGCTTAGAGTGGTTTCACTGTAAATCAGGCATTTGATCATTCTGAGCCATAGTTGTGTGCTATGCGATCACGAACAGACATAAATGACCGAAGAAACAAGGTGTGTTCTTGGTGTCCGGTTTAGAGAGGTTCCACTGGAATCTATCTATACGATGAGATGAAAGTCGTCTCGGCAAGATGCTGATGTGTTCGAATGTGATAACTAATTCGCGTTCATTACGGTCGTACATGGTTCATCACTTTGCCAATTTATTTGTTAGTTTAGCCAATCATTCTACTTTGTTTCCGTCAACATCGGACAGGATTGATGCTGGCCGAATACAATTCAATAATGGACCACTTGAGAACAGGAATAGCGGCCTGGAAATTGAGATAATGTACCTTATGGCAGCTTCATACGCACGTATTGTTATGAGACATATAGTGTTGGGACTGTGTGAGATTTAGTTTCAAAATCAGGTATGGATGGGTTCGCGACTGGGATCAAGTGATGTTGGTGAAAAGTATTGAGAATTTTTTTCCCACAAGAAAAAGTTGAAAAGTCTGAAATCCGTTAGAATGCCATCATTGCTTCTTTGATTTTCAGGGATGGGTTGATAGCCTAATGGTAGGGCATTGGTCTTGTGTACTGGAGGTCATAGGTTCAGTCCCCACCCTAGGAATGAAAAAATACTTTCATATTATAGAGTTTAGTCAACTACCATTTTGAACTACCGGATTTATTGACCGAGACATCGAAATCCGACAAAGAAACGAGTGCGGAGCACAAGTTTCTTTGTCGGATTTACAGATATCGACAAAGTAAATACATCTGGTATTTCAAAATGGTACTGGGATAAATTGTATATTATATGATCTTCGAAAAATATGAAATTTGCTCTAATAGACCAGCTTATATAACGTTGTCAAAATTGACAATTTTGACGTTAGCGTATGAATTGTTTCTTCACATTGTTTCAAAACGTGACGTCAGTTACGTCTCGCGAACGTTTAGGAGGTAAATCACTGGGTAGCATGTAATATATTTCTATCCCACTAGTCTTACGGATTTTAAACCCGAGGTCTCGTCTCTATATGATCTTAGCTGTTGCTGGGGTGTAAATATGTCTGAATATACATCAGCATGGAACATGCGGAACTGAAATTACGGGACACTTTTCCCATAAAGGTCCAACAGATGACTACACTCGTCTGTGACGAGTCTCCGTGGACAGACATTGATTTTTCCGTTTCATATGGAATGTGATTTGATGCTATTCTGCAGGAGATCCTTATGTGATTACTGACGGATTTAAAAACCCTTTCCCTGAGAATAGATATGCAAATCATCCCCGGGTATGGGGAATTGGCCAATGTTGGTATTTATCATCAGTGTATACTCTGATCAGACTGCACGGACGTGCAGTCTGATCAGAGTTTACACTTGTTGATAAATATATGAATTGCGGGTTGGTAGTTGTTGGTAAATCACTGAAGATTGGTAGGAATGGGTGACTGCGCCGGACTGTAACCAATTATTTTCTCCTGAGCCGGATCAGATATGCAAATATTATGCAAATTTGCTGGCTTTGTCTTGTGCCGTCTCTACAGCGCTTTGATTAATCAAGCCTGGCGACGCTCTGTACTTGTTGAGTCGTGCGTCTCACTGGCATGTTAGCAGTGTTGTACTTTCCATCTTTTGCTAAGAATCAATTTGGAGATGGTAAGATTCACCATTTAAAGCTGGAGATTTGTTTTTATCTATATGAGTAATAGGTAATATCACGATATGACGCTCCGACTTCTATTAATGGCCATGACCTGATGTCACAATTTTATATATGCAAGAAGATTTGATTCTTAGTTGTGTAGCTTTCAATAAAGCGTTTCAATTAAGAAACAAATGGTGGCCATCTTGGATGCCATTTTTGTTTCCATTCAAAAACAAATGGTGACCACCTTGGTTTAAGCTTATTTTAGGTGTATATACAAGGCATCAATAGTAGTACATACAGAATTATACAAATGGAATTGGATTGAAAGCATCTTGGATGCCATTTTTGTTTCCATTCAAAAACAAATGGTAGCCATCTTGGGTGCCATTTTTGTTTTCAAGAATAATTGGTGGCCATCTTGAATACCATTTTTGTTTCCATTCAAAAACAATTGCTGTGAATGGTGTATATATGACTGGTTGGTGGCAAATTTCAAATTCAATGCATAGTTTACTTTTACACATGTATTATTGATTTTATTCCTTATTAAATAGGGAACAAATGATAAAAAAATCAAAAAAAATCATTTATTTGAGCTGCAAAAGCAAACAGTTTGTTTTTTGCAGCTCAATTAAGTAAATTTTAAATTTATTACAGTATTTTCACTACTCAATTTGAAAATCAATGCATAATTTCAAATGGCTGTGAGTATTTTGTACTCCCACTTTTGATAATCAATGCGTATTCTGCTTAAATTAGTGCGTAGAATACGCCAATACACACCTTATCTGGAGCTCTGCGTCACACCATGATTGCAGGAGACAGATAACCACAGTGTTGCCGACATTCGCAATTCCGCCATAATTGGTATGCATAGGAGACTTGGGTGGCATCGCAAGGAGACATTCGGAAACATGGAAGACGTGCAATTTCCCTTCCATTTATGGTTTTAGCTCTTGGCATCCAGATATGAAGCAATATTTTAATTTTCTGTAAAAAATCGTGGGGTATTTTGAGAAATATCTTATCACGGCGCTTCTAATGAACTCTGAACTTCTGATTATTTATTGAGAAATAAAATTATATGAAAAGTAAATAAAACCCAAAATCGCGAATTTGATTGTCTGGAGCTAAGTCAATATCTTTAAACTGCACACTGTGTTTTGCTGGATAACTCGATTGCTATAATTTGCTCTGTTGTTCTGTGGCAATATGCAATTGTAGTCGTGAATTGGCTGATATGTGGCCGTGACTGGAGAAATGGGGCTTATGGATTTTGCGACCAGTGTAGATCCAGATCAGACTGTGCATCTGCACAGTCTGATCAAGGTCTGCACTGTTCGATATTCCATCAATGAAACACCAATCATGCTTCTAACAAGCAATATAGATTGTTATCAGGCTACAGGAGTGTGTGTGCTTTTGAATCAGGAACTACATAATCCCATAAGCTCCATTTCTCGAGTGACGGCCACGTATCTGTAGGGAAGTAGCAGGTACTGCCGTGTTATTGATCGGCACGGTCTCCAGAAGGCATCGGAATATACATTTAAATTATAGTGTCTGACGAGGGTGAAATATACATGAGATTACGGTAATTCTGTTTGTTCGGAGAAGTAAAAAGGCAGCTCGCTGTCATGTCTTGAGATTATGTACATTCTTGTATGTTATACATTTTCTCCCAAACTGATTTACAAGATTGGTTTCTTTAGTAGTATTAATTAAATTAATTTCTTTCTTCGATTGCCAGTTTGATAGTCACACCCTCCACATGTGGCTGAGACTCAAGAAAGTGGACTTAATTATCACATTTCGATGGTCTAGTAACATAAGGTCATAACTGCTATGCTAAAGCTTAGCACTTACGACCTTATGTTACTAGACCATCGATTTGCGATCAATGTAAACACAGATCAGCCTGCACGAATGATTAGGGTTGGCGCTGTTCACCATGCAGTCAGAATAACAACCTCATGCTTCTAACAAACAGGTTAGATCATTATTCATTATGCGAGTGCTAGAAGATTAGGACCTAGACTAACCATAAATGCCGTAAGCCGCATTTCTCATTTCTCCAGTCACAGAAAATGAGCTAGACTGGCCACAAATGCCGTAAGCCCCATTTCCCAGTCACATATCAGGAGCTAGTTTGACCACAAATGGTGGGTGGCAGGTGGGAGCAAGCGATGGGTAATTTAACGATCGGAGTTCATCCTTACCGCAATTCCGACCTCACATACGTCTTTGGAATTTTGTATGTGACAGTTGAATCTGGTTACACCCCTTAATATGTGAGTATTACGATTATTCGTAATCCAATTTAAGGGGAAGGGGCCGAGTGGCTTTGGTGTGGTATGGACCTGGCACCAGGTCAGGTTATTCTAATTTCAGGGCTGAATATATTTATTCTCAATGTAAATATTCCGTTCTGATTTTGGGATTTTCCCCCCAATGCAGCAGGTTAAAACGGGATTGAACCCATTTGCCCGGCCTTACATGACCTTAGCTGTTGATATGCCGTTAAACACCAATAAACAAACAAACTGACCACAAATGCCGTAAGCCCCATTCCTCCAGTGACAGACCATGAGGTAGACTGACCACAAATGCCGTCATCCCCATTGCTCCAGTCACAGCGGCGTACCTACACAATTGTTCAGCTAGGTGGTCTATTAGAGGTATAAATTCATAATGAGAACCGTCACATCTAAGACGCATGTGATGATTATTCCCATTAAGTTGGCACCAGCCATTTAAGAAGCCTTGGTTGGCCATTATTGCCATGGCTAGGGAGGTTGACGGCCATAATATAAATACACGATGAATATTCCGACAAAAAACATTGATAAATGTGGAGAGAAATTGAGTTAAGCATGGTGTTATCCCCCTTCTTTCACTTACACTTTTAAATCCGACACCTTCAATTGCTTTTTTTTTTTGTTACATTCAATGCAGGGAAAATGGAAATATTTGTTACAACGCTGTTCTTGCTGAGGATACACCATTCTGTTTCTGGAAAATCCTAAATATTTTCCTTCTGTGCGCTCAGAAGTATATGTTGCGACACCATTTGAACCGTCACAACATATACACCATTTGAACCGTCACAAAATTATACACCATTTGAACCGTCAACTTTACCATAAGACACCATTTGAAACCGTCACAACATATACCATTTGAACCGTCACAAACATATACACATTTGAAAACCGTCACAAACATATCACCATTTGAACCGTCACAACATATACACCATTTGAACCGTCACAACATATACACCATTTGAACCGTCACAACATATACACCATTTGAACCGTCACAACATATACACCATTTGAACCGTCACAACATATACTTTCATTGAGAAATAACAAAAATACAAATAAAATATTTAATAACTTTTTTTAAAGTGTATGGGTTAATGGCTCTGAAGCACTCCTGTTTAGAATCAACTTGTAGAGTGGGGAATACAACATATCAACTTGTAGAGTGGGGAATACAACATATCAACTTGTAGAGTGGGGAATACAACATATGTCACACACTGCAGGGCCCGTACCGGTGAATCGAACCCAGGTCATTCGAGTGACATTCAGCAAACTTCACTGATGAGATTACAGATAATGTCTGTTCGTGATTCAAAAGCAGACAAACATGCCTGTATTACCATGGAACCTTGCTAAATCAGACACCCTTACAAGTTCCCAGGGTGTCCTGATCAGAGAGGTTTCACTGTACCAACAAAAGGTTACACCTGGCTTCTAAATTCGTACTTGGCAGTTAAACACACTTTCATCCACGTCGCCATATTCCATTGACCTCCAGTCGTATATCAAGCTCGCCATCTCGCTCCCGTCTCGGTCTCGGGGAAATAATGAAAAACATTGTTTGCTGAGGCGTACGCCCTTCACTTCCGTATGGCATAACCTTCTAATCCCGCTTATCCAACATCAATTGGCGGAGCAAAGCCACCAACCATTGCGGCTCTCACAAAGAATGATATATTGCAAAATTATAAAATGTATTCATTCAAACAGCATAGACCCAAGTCAGCCTGCACGTTCGTGCAGGCTGACTTGGGGTCTTTGCTGGTTGAGTGTGAGAGAGTTGATTCGTTTTCTAATCATACATGGAAATGAGTTCATTTGGAGATGATCTGGCCTTGGGATAAACTGTCCCTGCAATATTATTATTTCCATAGATGACAATTACGTGTTTCCAATGGTACTGTCCAATATCTTATAGAGAAGTTTCCGCATAAACTTGGTCTAATCTATTCGATACATTGTTAGAAATACTCGTTGTTTATGAAAAGATTATGCGTTTGACAATGATTTGTTATACATTGTTCTTTCTCAAGTGGGAATGGGTTGTGGCTTAGGGGTTAGAAAACCTGACTTCCAATCCAGATTTTGTAGGTTCAAACCTTGTCTTGGGCATCAAAACTACTTCCATAGGATTTCCATCCCACTGCTCGTTTGAATGAGACTTCAAACTGATGTCCCGTCCGTAAAAGACCTTAACTGTTGCTCTGACGTTAAACCTATTCAATATCACTTTTTAGCTCACCTGAGCGAAGCTCATGTGAGCTATTGTTACCGCAATGTGTCCGTCGTCCGTCGTCCGTCGTCGTCGTCCGTCGTCCGTCTCGTCGTCGTCCGTCGTCGTCCGTCGTCCGTGAACATTTTCAAACGTCTTCTCCTCGGTAACCATTGGGTCTATAGTCACCAAACTTCATGGTCATGGTCCTTAGGTAGGGGGATTACAAAATTGTTAAAATGACGTCATTACGTAATCCAAGATGGCCACCGTCTAAAAATAGCACAAATTCTTAAAAAATCTTCTTCTCAAGAACCGCCAACCAGATTTCGACAAAACTTGGTAAGAATGATCTATGTACATTGCTCTTTCAAAGTTGTTAAAATGGTGACCCTGGGGCCAAAAATGGGCGTGGCCCGTGGGGTCAAATTGGGGTCAAATTTTATTTTTGACTGAATATGGTCATTTCATATATCAAATTGAAGGTATCAATGAGGCGATCACTCTGGTGCATTTTTTGTCGAAATCGGATTGTTATGTCATCCAAGATGGCCGCCGAAAGGTCAAAAGGTCTTTCTTTTATTAGAGATTTCAAAATTCTTCTTCACATGAACCGCTTGGCCCATGGTAGCCAAACTTAAAAGTTATGGTCCATGGGTGAAGCCTTTTCAGATTTGTTAAAATGGAGGTCATTGCTAATCCAAGATGGCCGCCATCTAAAAATAGCATAAATTCTTAAAAAATCTTCTTCTCATGAACCGCTAGCCGGATTTCGACGAAACTTGGTAGGAATGATCGATGTACATTGCTCTTTCAAAGTTGTTAAAATGGTGACCCCGGGGTCAAAAATGGGCGTGGCCCGTGGGGTCAAATTGGGGTCAAATTTTATTTTTGACTGAATATGGTCATGTCATATATCAAATTGAAGGTATCAATGAGGCGATCACTCTGGTGCAATATTTGTCGGAATCGGATGATTATGTCATCCATGATGGCCACCAAAAGGTCCATTTATTCAAGATTTTTAATGTCTTTTTCTCAGGAACCACATGGCCGATGCTGGGTGAAGCATTTTCAGATTTTGTAAAATGAGAGTCATCGCTTAATCCAAGATGACCGCCATCTAAAAATAGCACAATTTTTTTAAAACACATGAACTCAATGTCACAGTCTCCTCTGGTGTTCATGAAGTCAGGTGAGCGAATTAGGGCCATCATGGCCCTCTCGTTTTTTTTTCTCGAGTTGGCTTCTTTTTTTTATTCAATACAATCTCGGAAATATTTGCTGTTTACTTAAGAATGCTGCATCTGTCGTTTTGAGTTCTTACTGTACACAAGCTGGCGTACTTCGATTCGATACAATGTCAGAAATACTTACAATGGTTTCATAAAAATTCTGCATTTATCAATGAGTGTTACATATTATCGAGTTTTTACACGAGCTGGCATATGGTACTTTGATTCAAGACAATGTCAGAAATACTTTGGTAATGTTTACATAGAAATGCTGCATTTTCCATTAAGCCGGAATCCTGATTTCCCTGGTTTGGCCTTCAGGTACATTTTTGGCTTTCATATTACTTGAGAGTTGAATCTCGGATTCGACCCCATTAACCCGTCTCTATATGACGTTAGCTGTTGCTGGGATGTTAAACCCATTCATTTTCACTTTTCGACCCTGCTAACCCGGCCTGAAATGACCTTAGCTGTTGATAGGCAGTTAAATACCATTAAATTGCAATATTTGATTCCATCACCTATTTCCTTATAAATGAATATGTTTTTTTTAACTGGCCAGTGATTGTTTGAGATGTAAAAATGTCCTGTGTTTGTCCTAGGACGCATTTTACACTGGACCAATGTAGATCTGTGTATGTTCCGAAAGTTTCATTACGTGGTTTTCGA
The DNA here is from genome assembly GCA_029237695.1 of Conchocele bisecta. Lineage (NCBI taxonomy): Eukaryota > Metazoa > Mollusca > Bivalvia > Lucinida > Thyasiridae > Conchocele > Conchocele bisecta. The sequence goes on from CM055268.1 coordinate 109,394,929, forward strand.
GACCCACAGTCTCGTTAGACCCACAGTCTCGTTACTACTCGGAATAGAATCGGAAGAAGTGGTAAGCAGTATTCTATGATTTTTGCCGATGATATCTCTGGGTTATGGAAGCTTTAACCCATTACAGACGGGATACACTTTTAGTAGTATGAACCTTTTGAGAGAAAAATATCCCTATTTTCTTTATATCCTTTCGAAAGTATATGTTGTTACCACTCATTTGAACCGTCTCAACGAGACGGTTTAAATGAGTGGTAACAACATATACCTTATCGATGAATGAACAAAATAATGAGATTTTTTCAACAAAAATCATAGTATCCTTAATAGGCTGAAATGGGTTAATTGCCACACTCCTAATATTGATCATTGTAAAGTCGAGTGACTCGGCAGAATTGCGACTTATGTCTGTTAAGAATGGTGGATGTTAACCCTTACACTGCTATATTATTTATCATCAAAAACATGCTTTGACAGCACTTTAGAATAATTTACAACATGCTTTGACAGCACTTTAGAATCATTGCCATTGTAAATGATTCTAAAGTGCTGTTAAACCATGTTTTTATTGAGAAATAAGGCTAGATATAAAGCAACAGCAGACGACAATTGTTGTGTGTAGCGGTCTAAGGGTTAAGGTTGTAAAAATGTACTATTTTAATCTGCACTTTACAGTGGGTTAACTCTTACAATGCGGAATTAAATTTTTGCCATCTGTTGTTTATTTTCCATTTTTTTTATGTCTATTAATGGAAATGATTCTAAAGTGCTGTCAAACCATGTTTTTTTATGGAGCAAATAAAATAAAATATAAAACATGAGCAGATTACAATTTATGTTTCCCTAAGGGTTAATACAGAAGCCCAGTATTCATGAGTAAATCGTGGGTTTTCGTAGACAATCTCTACTAATGGACGTTGACCCTGACAATGCTGGATTTATATTTTGTCGTCTGCTGCTTTAGTTTTCAATATTTCTCAATTGAACTTGATTTGACAGCATGTGAGAATCATCTCAATGGCTGTCAAAACATTATTATGACAAGAAAAAACAAATTGTAAAAAAAAAAAGAGTGTATGAAACGCATATATGATGACGGTTTTCATTTCCCACCTTTTTTTAAGGGTTAATATAAGCTGCTTGTGTGCCTGGTCTGGGCAATTACAGAGCTATCTCCGGCTAATGCGTATCAAATTGGATTTGAGCCGCTTCCCATACATGTCACAGACATTACCAATGTGTTACGCGGCCATTGTTTTCTCCTCGGTGGTTTCATGAAAATATAAATTCCCGCTGCTCCCCAGGGAATGTTGATTGTTTTTGCTCCTGGAAACGTTGACTGATTAACTTGCACTAACACTTGACTGCCTTCAGCATTGTTCAGTTTGTGCGGTGCCGAGAATTCTCTGATATCCGTGGTTGCAAATGAACGTGAATGTGCATCCAAGTTAACCCTTACGGTGCTCATTCTGTCTTTGTGTCCGGTTTGGGTTGTGGCCTTGGGGTTAGAACACCTGACTTCCAATTTGAAGGTTGTAGGTTCAAACCTTGCCTTAGGCATCAATACATACTTGGTATTTCCATCCCACTGGTCTTTCATTTGAGATTTGAAACCGAGGTGCCGTCTCACTTTTCCTCAATAGATAGTTTATTTTGTCGTCTGCTGCTTGATGAAAACATTTTGTTTGCAGCACATGATAATCGTCTCCATTGGAAACGATTCTCGTTTGTTGTCAAAACATGTTTTCTTTGAGAAATAAGACAATTTGGCATAAAACAGCAGACGACCGTTTCCTGCCTATTAAGTTAATCGTTATTAGTGCTTCCCTGATGTTTCATTCACAAAACATAGCAATAAGATTTTTGTTTTCCCGGCGTACTAAGAGTATGTTAACATTTCTGATTACCAGCATACTTTTTGAAGTCTGGAATGGTATTTTTTATCTGCATTATTTTCATATCTTTAAAGAAAACCCATGTTTTATAAGCGTCGGTAGAATGTTTTTCGGCTTCTCCAAATACTTGGTTATACAGTAGAACTTTGATAACTAGAACAGGTCTGGCTCGAACACCATGGAAAACTCGAACTGGTTCGACAGTCCCGGCAAATTTCCTATATAATTCATGTAATAAAACACCTTAAACTCGAACTATGAATTACTCGAACAGTCGAACCTGTGGATTAGTCCCGTGGACGGTCAAACAGTGGTAATTACCGCTAATAACTCGAACAGGTAAGTCTGTCATCAGCTGTTTGTCTAACGAGGTGCGAATTCCACCATTGCGGGCGGTCGCGTTGAGTAGTTTCCCTTGACGCGGGATGACATTAAATCACGAATCGCAAACAATAGCGGCGTGAATTACGGGCGTTATGATGTCCACGCTAATTAAGTGATTTGAACAAAATTCATTTTATGTGATGTGCCAATAACAAACAAACCGAGATCATGGAATTCTTCAGGCGTTAATTTATAGTGTTTATAATTGTATACTGACATTGTTTCGTTTATATTTTCCGTTTGTATATTTATTCCAACCACTGTGCTATGTGCTATTTTTAGACACTGGGAATACCAGTATTATGTATAGACGCAAAGCGGAACATAGCGGTTTATTTGACGTATAATTACATGTAAATATTGAATAAAACAGCAACTTGTATTTGTTATTTTTCATTTCTCCCTCCAAATGTAATGCATATACAATGGCATGTCACATCGGTCATCTCATATATTCACATAAGTGATTTTATTGACTGAATGTGACAGTACATTTTTGAAACTTCATTCCCTCGAACTATGCATCGCTCGAACTCAAACTCGATTCCGTTGCCGGTTCGAGCGATCGAAGTTCTACTGTATATAAGAATAAAGATGGAAATATGCAGATCATTTGTGAATTCCAAAGTGAACCCATTTCATGCGGAATACACGTTTACAGTATGAATTTTTTTTAACAAATTATTTTTATTTTTGTTATTTCTCAATGAAAGTATATGTTGCTACCACTCATTTGAACCGTATCAATGAGACGGTTCAAATGGTGGTCGCGACATATACTTCTAAGCGCATTTAAAGAAAATATTTATGATTTTCCCCAATCCAAATGGCATATATTCTCAGCATGAAATTGGTTAAAATATATGAGCTTTATGTGGCCATTAACCCTTGGCATGCAAGGAATGGAAAATTATAGTCTGCTTTTGTTATATATTTTGCCTTTGCTGTCAATAAAACATGGTTGTCAGCATTTTAGAATAATTTCCATTGGAAATGATTCTAAAGTGCTGTCAATGCATGTTTTCATGAGAAGAAGCGATAATAAACAGCAGGTGACAAAGTTGTTTTCTACAGTGCTCTCCCTTGTATATTTATTATCCCCTCGCGGATCGGCAAGAGGGAATATAGCGTTTGTCCATGTACGTGTGTCCGTGCGTTCATTAGTAACACCTTTCATTTTTCAATAACTTATGAACCACTTCACCAATCTTGATCATATTTGGCCACAGTGTGTGTCTAGGTCTGGTGCTTTGTTTTGCATATAACCCACAACCGACCGCCCAAGATCACTGAGGACTTGCGTTCATCTTGTTTGCCAGAGTTACTATTCACAACTAGCCTGCACACAGTATAATTATGGCATTTATCTGGGACTCTTATTTCTGCAGAGGAAGCCTATGAGTGGAATCGTAACTCTAGCTATGGACGGTACAGGAATAGATTGCAAGTTACTGTTCGCAACTAGCCTGTACAAGTATAATTATGGCATTTATCTGGGACTCTTATTTCTGCAGAGGAATCCTATGAGTGGAATCGTAACTCTAGCTATAGATGGTACGGGAGTAGATTGCAAGTTACTGTTCACAACTATCCTGTACACAGTGTAATTAATTTATGGCATTTATCTGGGACTCTTATTTCTGCAGCCATGAATAATTGAAAAACATGTCTTCTCCAGACACTTATCTTCTGGCAGCATCGGTTTCTCCACACCCCTGCTGCAAACATGGAGTAGACTAGTTAAATATTCATGCCAGTGCTCCAGATAAGTTTTCTATCTAAAGAGTATTGTACCCCCATATTTCAAATTCAATGCGTATTTTACTTTTACAAATGTATTATTGATTTTCTTCCCTAATAAATAGGGAACAAATGATAAAAAATTGAAAATTCATTTATTTGAGCTGCAAAAAGCAAACACTGTTTGCTTTTTGAAGCTCAACTAAGTAAATTTTCAACTTTATTACAGTATTTTCGTTACTCAATTTGAAAATCAATGCGTATTTTCACATTGCTGTGAGTATTTTGTACTACCACTGTTGATAAACAATGCGAATTCTGCTAAAATAAGTGTGTAAAATACGTCAATACATACATTATCTGGAGCTCTGTCATGCTAAATTATTCACTGTTCCACAATTAAAAGTAATGGCTGACTACAAATACTTGTGCACCATGTTACTGTTTTTCTCTAGAATTAGTTGACAAAATCAGCAAGCTATTTTTTATGGGAAAATATGTCTGTTTCGTGTAATGGGTAATTGATTATGATGTACAAAATTGCTGACCCACCAACGACTGACTGACCAACCTAACCACCCAAACGAACAACGATGATCTTGTGCATAAGGGCACTTCACACAAGATCACGATATTGTGGTTTCAGGGTTGGAATGATCATGATATTGTGGTTTCAGGGTTGGAATGATCATGATATTGTGGTTTCAGGGTTGGAATGATTGAATGATGGTTTCAGGGTTGGAATATCAGTGCATCGTCTAGCCGTCATGTGTATTACTGTTTCAATAATTCCAGTCTCGCTCTTAAATAGATGTAAACCGTTATCAATCAATCGGTTATCCGGTTAGCGCAATCGGTAACGAGCGCGCTCCTCCCCAATATGGCCCTGGTTCGATCCTCAACCGGGGCAGTATGTGAGATGGTATGATGGCCACCAGATCAGACTAGTGGGTTTCTTCCGGGTACTCTGGTTTCTTCCCACAATTAACAATCACCTTTATGCTCCCCTCCCATTTAAATCAATCAATCAATATATGCTACTCATTCTTTTAGTATAAATACATTTTAAATCTATCAATGTAGCAATAAAATCAATCCATGCCTCACCTTGCAAGGTGTTGACCTGATATTACCTTTCATGGGGCATTAAACTTTAAATCAGTGACTCACTTATTTTCATTGTACGACGCCAGTTATATTATACCGGGTAGCAAAACACTCGTCGTCAATTGATATTGATCCGATGGCGGTGTCAATTGTACAAAAGTATTAACTTTAATGAACCATTTGTAAAAGTCGCGTTTCCTTGTTGCATCTCGTTAACGGGAAAATATCGACTCAGTACTTACAACCAGTGTAGATCCTAATCAGACTGCACGATCGTCGTGCAGTCTGATTAGGGTCTACACTGGTTGTCATATGTGTATTTGAAACATTTATAGATGAACATTAGTTATACCCTATCCTGCTGAATTGTGTATGAACTATAAAGCGTGAACTGTCGAGTCGAGTGTGTGTGGTTCAACTATGTTTCCCGGGTTTCTAGTTTTTAGTTTCGTAATTTCCGTGTCCCATTGTAGCTCATTAATAACTTAATCTAAGCCCTTCGCGCGTTGATTGGTTACGGGGAATCACACCAGTAAAACTAATGGCGTGTTGAAGTTTGATTTTATGGGGTTAAAGTGGAACGGGTGAAAAATGGAAATTTGTTTGACATTGGAAATGCAGGCGGTTGGTTGGGAGGATGTGAATTGTAATTTTACAAGGGTAGGAGGGGATGGGGAGGGGGGGTCATCCTTTCATCCAGAATCACGATATCCCTACTTTGGCACTCGGGTACGTTCGTGCTTTACTATACGAGGGAGTTATACCCATCATAAAACTAGTAGGATTAGTACTAATCCTAATATTTTTATTGGGGTGGGGCAATGTAATTCTGAGTCATCAGGAAAGTGCCCATAAAAAGTGCAGATTCCAAATAATGCTGGCAGCTATAATTATTGGACAGATGGCCAAGTTGATACTGTCTGCCGTGTGTTGACTCTAGTATTGGCCAGGATCTTGACAGGACCTTGATCCTCCAGGCAACCATAGATGACTCACCGTTACAACTGGGACTGATAAACCCTTATAAACTGGGAATTTCACTGAATTGATGGATTTACATTTATTGAGCATAGGCTGCATATGCTATGCTCAATAAATGAAAATCCAATAATTGTTTATAAGAAAACATTGCTAATGTGGAATTTATAATATAATTTTGCTCTTACAAACGTTTTAGTCACACAAAGTTTAGCGAAACGGCCCCCAGTATCTTTACAGGATCTTGATCCTCCAGGCAACCATAAATCACCCACCGTTACAATGGGGTCTTATAAACCCTTTTGTTATCAGGTCAGAGAAAACTAGAGGGAAGTTGATGGTCCACCATCACAATGTACCCACATCACAATGTACCCACCATCACAATGTACCCACCATCAACAATTGTACCCACTTTCTCAGAAGCTGGGGGCCGTTTCACTAAACTTTGTATCGTAGGATCGTCTGGAAATTTCAATTGATGGATTTACATTCATTGAACATAAATAAATGAAAATCCATATAATTGTTTACAATAAAACATTGCTAATGTGAAATTTATAGACTATCATAATTTTCCTCGTACGAACATTTTAGTCGTACAAAGTTTAGTGAAACGGGCCCCTGCACACCATAAGGAAACAACGTACCAAATATAAAGTTTCCAGATATTACGGTTTACAAGTTGCACATTTAACAAGAAACAAAATGGACGGACATATGGATGGACAGGCGGACGGATGGATACCCGTGACGAAAACAATATACCCATTATTTTTTCGATAAGGTGGTAAGATTAATTTGACTCCAATCCCAGACCCCAGAATAGTATTTCTTTCTTTTCTTTTTCTTATTTCTCAATGATATATGTTGTGACAATATACACTTCTGATGATAAATAAAATATTTACCAATTTCCGTCAATAAAATGGTTTAACCCTTAGACCGCTATCTTAATTTGTTTGTCGTCTGCAGTTTATTTTCTATTTTCCATTTTTATCATCAAAAATATGCTTTGTCAGCACTTTAGAACCATTTACAACATTGGAAATGATTCTGAAGTGCTGTGAAACCATGTTTTTATTGAGAAATAAGGCAAGATATAAAAGCAACAGCCGACAACAATTGTTGTGAGTAGCGGTCTAAGGGTTAACCTCAGAATGTAACAGATTAATATTTTGTGACACTGGTCAAATTAAAAATCAGTCCCATTTTCTTATGACGGGACAAAATAACCTTTGTTCTCTTGTATACCATCCCCCTAGCCGTATATTATTTATAGCTCCGTACTATTATAACAAAACAGAAAATGGTTTGAACTGATTGTCGCTCTCGCTGGAGTTTCAGATATTCATGTCTCCACGCCGGGGCTGGGTAGCGTTCGTCATGCGGAATTACTTCTTATCGGTCCATACTTCCATAGTTTTTCCATCCCACGGGTCGGATCAGACTTGACAGTGAGGTCCTGTCTCTGTATCACTGTAGCTGGATCAGACTTGACAGTGAGGTCCTGTCTCTGTATCACTGTAGCTGGATCAGACTTGACTTGACAGTGAGGTCCTGTCTCTGTATCACTGTAGCTGGATCAGACTTGACAGTGAGGTCCTGTCTCTGTATCACTGTAGCTGGATCAGACTTGGCAGTGAGGTCCTGTCTCTGTATCACTGTAGCTGGGATATTTTAACCCTTACACCGCTATCTTAATTTTTTGTTTTTTATTTGCTGTTTCTTTTCTATTTTCCATTTTTATCATAAAAAACATGCTTTGACAGCACTTTAGAATAATTTACAACATGCTTTGACAGCACTTTAGAATCATTTCCATTGGAAATGATTCTAAAGTGCTGTCAAACCATGTTTTTATTGAGAAATATAAAAGCAACAGCAGACGACAATTGTTGTGTGTAGTGGTCTAAGGGTTAAAAGAAAAAAAAAGAGAAAAATTCCAATGCCAGTTTCCACCTATATTTTCCTAACTATCTGGGCAACTACTGTAACAATTAATTAATCATGATAGCTCAATTATCTAATTATACTCACCATATATGGTTACATGTAGCACTCAAATCTCATTTTCACTACAGTGTTTTGTTGATGCTCTGTATGTTATATATTGCTTGTCGTTTTTAATTACCATTTAATTAATTACACAAGTACACGGCACAGTTGTCTGGTACTAATTGCCATTTCGCTTTGTCGCAGATTGAGTTTTTAGAGAGTTGAGAGTTGAAATTTAGAGACTTGAAATTGTGACTGAAGAAATATGCGAATTTGTGACTACAGTAGAACTTCGATAACTAGAACAGGTCTGGCTCGAACACCATGGAAAACTCGAACTGGTTCGACAGTCCCGGCAAATTTCCTATATAATTCATGTAATAAAACACCTTAAACTCGAACTATGAATTACTCGAACAGTCGAACCTGTGGATTAGTCCCGTGGACAGTCAAACAGTGGTAATTACCACTAATAACTCGAACAGGTAAGTCTGTGATCAGCTGTTTGTCTAACGAGGTGCGAATTCCACCATTGCGGGCGGTCGCGTTGAGAAGTTTCCCTTGACGCGGGATGACATTAAATCACGAATCGCAAACAATAGCGGCGTGAATTACGGGCGTTATGATGTCCACGCTAATTAAGTGATTTGAACAAAATTCATTTTATGTAATGTTTAATTGGCTGTTGAGCGACTATTGACACATTTCTATGTCTATCGAGTGATTAATGCGTGCTTAGTTTGTGAATAAAACGAGACGAATTCGAGCAATGGTCATTCTATGACAATTATGTCTGAGAGTACACTAGTATCTGAGCAACTTGGCGAAGGACCTGGTCTAACCAGGGGGATACCCGAGTCAGAAACAAATACTGTTTCTGCCGAGCAATCTAAGGAAGGACCTGGCAACAGGGGGATACTTAGATCGGCTACTGGAAAGCAGGGAACGAAGCGTAAATTGGATCGGAAAACATTGTTTCGTTTATATTTTCCGTTTGTATATTTATTCCAACCACTGTGCTATGTGCTATTTTTAGACACTGGGAATACCAGTATTATGTATAGATGCAAAGCGGAACATAGCGGTTTATTTGACGTATAATTACATGTAAATATTGAATAAAACAGCAACTTGTATTTGTTATTTTTCATTTCTCCCTCCAAATGTAATGCATATACAATGGCATGTCACATCGGTCATCTCATATATTCACATAAGTGATTTTATTGACTGAATGTGACAGTACATTTTTGAAACTTCATTCCCTCGAACTATGCATCGCTCGAACTCAAACTCGATTCCGTTGCCGGTTCGAGCGATCGAAGTTCTACTGTATAACAAATGAGGCTTTAACTTGGACTTTGCGACCAGTGTAGACAACTACTCTCTGTTCCACGTTTTGCTGCCGACAAACTTTTGGCTATTAACCCTCAGACCGCGATCTTAATTTTTTTGTCAGCTGCTGTTTGTTTTCCATTTTTATCATCAAAAACATGCTTTGACAGCACTTTAGAATAATTTACAACATGCTTTGACAGCACTTCAGAATCATTTCCATTGGAAATGATTCTGAAGTGCTGTCAAACCATGTTTTTATTTAGAAATAAAGCAAGATATAAAAGCAACAGCAGACGACAATTGTTGTGAGTAGCGGCGTAAGGGTTAAGTTTTTCATCAATAATAAAAAAAGTCACAAAAATTTTATTGTATAAAATTCCATCAGGCCACAATTAAAAGATTTTAAGTTTGCCCAAACCCGACCCTACTTTCAAAAAATGGGTAGGTAGGTAGGCAAAATCTTTTCTTTTTTTTAAGGTAGCTGTACGACACAAAAAAAAACCATTAATAACAACACAGTAACTTTAATGCTGTTAAAACAACAATACTTGTATATAATGTCAGATGAACATACAAATAACGTCTAAATCACAATACTGACTAGGAATGTTGACTAGATGGATATATATGAATATATTTCTTTACTAAATATACTCTGTTGACAAACAGTGTTGATCCTGATGAAATACCTCATTTAATATCATCCTTCTGTATGTATATGAGATTCGAATTTGAATGGACGTCATCGATATTCAAGCCGTCAATGGGCCAGTCCAGATGCTGTTAAACATTGACATTCTGGTATTTGGTGTTGAAAGTGTTCATTGTCACAGCAAATTAAAACACTAGTAGCATAAAACATGGTGCCGTGTCAGATTATAAAACTTTATTTGTGTTTTTAAAGTTTAATTTAATTGTTGAACACAGTGTGAAATTTCCACTGCAGGGCGCTGCCATGTTTTTTTCGTCACCATCACTGAAACGCTTAAATAATACGTCGTCAATAACAATGCTCTTTGTTGAATAGCATGTGCGCGGAAGAGTAAAGCGTTTGGATTACACAGTCTATAAGGTCGTACTTGATTTGGATATACCGAACTTGATTATTCCTGTACAAAATAGTTTTGTAAAGGGGCAAAAAAAATCGGCCAAAAAAAAGAAAAAAGAATACTAGTACGTTTACGGCGATAAAAGATTTTGAGTCGGCGGATTTTTTTCGGGTCGGTCGCATTTGGGCAAACAAACACCTTCTTTATTATGGCCTCAAATATTGATTTTATTGCGAAAAAATGATTTTCCTATATATGGCTCACAAGAAATGCCCTAAATGCCATATTCAGTCACCATCACAGGGTTGTACATTAGCTGACACTTTGTGCCCTCCCAGAGTAACACACACTGGAACCTCAACTGAACTCCCTGGGAGGTCCCTCCCCACTGTGTCCGGAGGGGGTATAGTAGCTTTACACACAAAGCTTTCTGCAGCTCTTAATGTGGCTAACTTCAGACACTAGATTGTATAATACTTACAGAATTACTCTTAATGATATACTTCTCAATGAAAGCTGCACATTCTGCAATGTGGCTGTCATGCGATTTGGTCATTAAGGACCCGTTTTATACCTGATCATCCTTTGATTCAGTAGTAATTGCTTCATAAATGTGATGCAATATATGTGTAACATATATGTGAACACTACCTCGTTAATGTATCCTTTACTGCAAATGGAGTGGCCAATCTTTGTGTATTCCAGCCATCAGCCAGTTTCACCTCTTCTTGCGACAAAGAACAAAGAACTGACAATGCGAGGTAGAACATATGATATGATGTAGCTAAGCATACACAGAAAAGCCAGGAGAACGGACTCCTATCAATTATATTACACCAAACTGTAAAAGATTCAATTATCTGGGTTGTTTTGTGCCTGTTTTTTAACACCACAAATCACCATTGCAAATAGCCTCGTACACAGAAAATGGCACAGTGCGTCACTATTTCATTGCTAACGACACAACACATACCATATATACCCACTACTGTACTCAATTATTAAACACTATTACAATAGTGCAGTGGAGCTTCATATGGAGAGAGTATATCTGGCTCATGTGTATTTACATAGCACAGTACAGGTTCTAGGAAAAGTGTACACGTGCGCCATAGCTTGTGTACATTTTGAGAATCTTGACAAAAATACACCAATATCTGATTTGAAGATCTTGGTGTAATATAATTCATAGGAGTCCGTTGTCCCAGTTTTTCTATGTATGATTAGCTACATTGTATCATATGTTCTACTTCACATTGTCAGTTTCTTGTCAAACGCTAGAAGAGGTGAAACTGGCTGATGACGGAACACGGAACACACATGGCCGACTTGGCCACTCCATGTGCCTATATGATACAGTAACGACTTGGCCACTCCATGTGCCTATATGATACAGTAAAGACTTGGCCACTCCATGTGCCTATATGATACAGTAAAGACTTGGCCACTCCATGTGCCTATATGAACAAGTAACGACTTTGCCACTCCATGTGCCTATATAATACATTAAAGACTTGCCACTCCATGTCCTATATATTACAGTAAAGACCTTGGCCACTTCCATGTTCCTATATGAATACAGTAAAACTTTGGCCACTCCATGTGCCTATATGATACAGTAAAACTTTGGCCACTTCCATGTGCCTATATGAATACAAGTAACGCCTTGGCCATAAAGAACTTGGCCACTCCATGTGCCTATAGATAACAGTAAAGACTTGGGCCCTCCAATGTCCTATATGAAATACAGTAAAGACTTGGCCACTCCATGTGCCTATATGATACAGTAAAGACTTGGCCACTCCATGTGCCTATATGATACAGTAAAGACTTGGCCACTCCATGTGCCTATATGATACAGTAAAGACTTGGCCACTCCATGTGCCTATATGTACAGTAAAAGACTTGGCCACTCCATGTCTATATGTACCATAAAGACTTGGCCACTCCATGCCTATGATACAGTAAGACTTGGCCATAGGCCACTCCATGTGCCTATAGACTAAAGACTTGGCCACTCCATGCCTAGATACGTAAAGTGGCCCCATGTGCCTATATGATACAGTAAAGACTTGGACCTGACAGTAAAGACTTGGCCACTCCATGTGCCTATATGATACAGTAACGAGGCAGGGTTCACACATATAAACATATAGTCCATCACATTTACGGAGCAATTATCTTTGAATCAAAGGATGATCAGGTATAGAACAGGTCCTTAATTGTCGAGATCATTACTTTTCGGCCATGTAAGCACATTTGTGATGATATATTACATAAATACACAAATTTATTGTTTTTAATTTTATTTAAACTTGCGGATATTGTAGTTAGTGATTAAGCCTCCATTTACTCCTGGTGTGTGTATGATTGGGGTGGGTGGGGTGGAGTAGGTATTGCCATCTGCTGTTTATTTTCTATTTTCCATTTTTATCATCAACAACATGATTTGACAGCACTTTAGAATCATTTCCAATGGAAATGATTCTAAAGTGCTGTCAAACCATGTTTTATTGGCCAGAAAATAAATAAATATATAAAACAACAGCAGACGACAATTTTCGTTTCCCACATTGCGATGAACCAAATCGTCCGTTTCAGACATCCAGAAAGGTACCGTGTGCTGCTAGTACCAACTATGGCATCTGTAAAGAAAAACTATATAATCAGTGTCTGTTTGGAGTTTTCAAGATATTTGGCTGTGAAATAAATAGAATGATATTTAACCAATGAAAGCACAGCATTTTGACACTTTCGCCAATATCTATTAAATTAATCATTATATGTTCAGCCGCTGTATTTAGAACCACCATTATAATACTGAATTACATTTTGTCGTTGGCTGCTTTTCACTTTTTCGATGTTTTGGAAGTTTTGATATTTGTCATGTGCTGATTTTACAGACTTCCTTATTTGTAAATAAAAGCATACTGTCGTAGCACATGAAAATCTCATCTGCTGTCAATACAGGTTTTCTTTCTACATAAATTATTGAAAATATGGAAAACGAGCCGACGGCAAAATAATACTCTAGCGGTTGTTAGCGAATACATCTGTTACATGTTTTAATTATGGCCAATTTCAAAATCTGACACGCACATAATGTTCATTAGATTTCTGTTGGCTCATATGTCTGTTCCCCTGACAACATTATTGTCATGCTGACGTTAAATAAGCTAATCTGTGAATAGCGACACTTTCTGTATGAAAAGATAACAACATAAATTTGCTATGAAAATGCAATCAACTTACAACATTATAGTTCGCCCTACTGTCTAAGCCAATCGCCGGCCAGTATCGAGCTACACTTATTCACATATTGCAAGATTTAACCACAGTAAGTTACATATTTTAAAATCATTAATTGTTCGACAGGAAATGGAAAATCAATACTCGCATGGGAGATGGACGTTTAAGGAACTAAATGCTGTGGTCGCTAGTGCTCCCTCGCATTTAATTCCTTAACAATCCAATATGTGAACAATAACTTATACTTACTTGTATAGACATGTATATCTACAGATTTCTAAGCTCGGCTGAAAAATTAGCAAATTTTACATCAATCACTCGGAGAGACTTTTTGAACTACCGTAATAACCCTAAATATTGAGACACATTTAAGCCAGAGAACCCTGCATAAATATGTGGTTTTCCAAAACATAAAATGTCCCAATATTTAGGGTTAGTATGGCTGTGCGATGTATTTGGATATACAATTTGTCTCAGGAAACCTATTTTATAGGGGGTTTCCCCAATACAAAGCGTGTCCGAATACTGAGGGTTATTACGATATTCTGTGTGACCAGTATCATATTTTTTTTAAATTGATCACCATCATATCCTATTTGTCCTTATTAACACCCATCTCTAGTATAGCATTACATACATATTGTAATATAAATATTGATATTTAGAAATTAAAATATTGATGAACTAGATATTGTAAGAAGTGATATAGATGAAGTAGTAGTACCTAGATGAATTTGGTGATTAAAATAAATGCACAAGTTGCAATTTATTTATTTTCAGTGTTTTATAATACCTGGCGTTTGTCATTGATGATGTAAAGACATAATAGTGTTAGTTAGGTATATTTAGTCATATCTCTTCTTATCATTGTTAACATACGGAACCCCGCAGAGGACATGGATTATTAATTCGTTCCCACGAAATAATAATTTTTTCCCTCAATTTAACAAATCGTTCCCTGGAATTATCAATTAGTTCCCACAAAATGACAATTTGTTCCCTCAATTTAAGAATTTGTTCCTTCGAATTAACAATTTGTTCACACGATATAACAATTCGTTCCCACGAATTAACAATTCGTTCCCGTGGGAATGAATTGTTATTTCATGGGAACGAATTGTTAAATTGAGGCAACAAATAAAAAAAAGAATTCTACGTCCCCCGCGGGGTTCCATATTAACATATGTATACTATTAACCATTTCTTGTTATATTTAGGAAACTCAACAGATTCTGAATTTGAGTTTTGTGTTATAAACACATTGATGAGATGAAGACACAGTGTCAGTTAGATGTATTAGTCATATTATCTCTTCTTAGTCATTGTTAACATATACATGTATCCTAACCATTTCTTGTATTTCAGAAACTCTACCGATTCGGAATTTGAATTTTTAGTTATTAAACCTGACAATGTTCTTTGATGATGTGAAGACATTACGTCAGTTAGATATATTAGTCATCTTATCTCTTCTTTGACATTATTATAACTTACATTTACTAACCATTTCTTGTTATATTTAGGAAACTCGACCGATTCTGAATTTGAATTTTTCGACTACTTCTACCCCATGTCGCGTAAGTAAGAGGGGGACACAGTCCCATCAATAGAAGCATGGATATCCGTAGGTTTTCTCGATTAATCGTCATAGAAACCAGTCGGATTTAGACATTTTTTCTTAACATCTAGATGAGAATAGTTTGCCACAGCTTTGGTGTTATCTCCCCTATTGTATCGCGATCAATATTGGGGGACAAAAAGGCCGTTAAACACCAAGCGATCAATATCAGTTGGGGGAAAATGTTGATGCAATCTGTGAGGTAATACCCCAGCCAGGCACAGTTATGGTTCAATCACTTTGTGGGCAAGGGCATTTTTCCCTTGGCCACAAAGTGATTGAAACATAATTGGTATATTTTATCCATTTAAATTCGAAACTACGTGGTAGCTAGCTCTGTAAGAGATGCATGTAGGCAGAGTAGACATGACCAGTCTTGCTCTATACTGTATAGAATATAAAGTCACAGAGAGTTAGCTCCCTTTGCTGAATATCAACTTCTCATAGGCTTCTTGGAAACTTCTCCATCAACCTTTTTAGCTCACCTGAGCGAAGCTCATGTGAGCTATTGTTACCGCAATGTGTCCGTCATGGTCATGGCCCTTAGGTAGGGGGATTACAAAATTGTTAAAATGACGTCATTATGTAATCCAAGATGGCCGCCGTCTAAAAATAGCACAAATTCTTAAAAAATCTTCTTCTCGAGAACCGCCAACCGGATTTCGACAAAACTTGGTAGGAATGATCGATGTACATTGCTCTTTCAAAGTTGTTAAAATGGTGACCCTGGGGTCAAAAATGGGCGTGGCCCGTGGGGTCAAATTTTATTTTTGACCGAATATGGTCATGTTATATATCAAATCGAAGGTATCAATGAGGCGATCACTCTGGTACATTTTTTGTCCAAGATGGCCGCCGAAATATCAAAAGGTCGTTCTTTTATTAGAGATTTCAAAATTCTTCTTCACATGAACCGCTTGGCACATGGTAGCCAAACTTAAAAGTTATGGTCCATGGGTGAAGCCTTTTCAGATTTGTTAAAATGGAGGTCATCGCTAATCCAAGATGGCCGCCGTCTAAAAATAGCATAAATTCTTAAAAAATCTTCTTCTCATGAACCGCTAGCCGGATTTCGACGAAACTTGGTAGGAATGATCGATATACATTGCTCTTTGAAAGTTGTTAAAATGGTGACCCCGGGGTCAAAAATGGGCGTGGCCCGTGGGGTCAAATTGGGGTCAAATTTTATTTTTGACTGAATATGGTCATGTCATATATCAAATTGAAGTATCAATGAGGCGATCACTCTGGTGCAATATTTGTCGGAATCGGATGATTATGTCATCCATGATGGCCACCAAAAGGTCCATTTATTCAAGATTTTTAACGTCTTTTTCTCAGGAACCACATGGCCGATGCTGGGTGAAGCATTTTCAGATTTTGTAAAATGAGAGTCATCGCTTAATCCAAGATGACCGCCATCTAAAAATAGCACAATTTTTTTAAAACACATGAACTCAATGTCACATTCTCCTCTGGTGTTCATGGAGTCAGGTGAGCGAATTAGGGCCATCATGGCCCTCTTGTTTTAAATTCATGCAAAAATTTCTTGGTATAATTGTGTTACATTTAGCCCCTAATAAACCTGATCTTATGCCAGTTATGAATTTTACAATTAACAGAGTTTTTAAAAAAGCGAAAATAGATGCAAAATAATATTTTTTATCCATAAATTGGTGCAAAGGGTAATTAAATCGATTAATCTAGTTTCTTGCGATATTGTTGTTAGTTGCTCAGTCGTGAGAAACTGTACCGTTAACGTTCTGTTTTCAGGCAACAACACAGCTTCCTCTGATTCTGAATTTGAATTTTTCGAGTACCACGACCCCGCCGCCCGTAAGTAAAGGGTCGCGTGACATTTACACCAAAAAAAAACTGCCAAACTATCTGTAATTTATACTTATGAATCTGTTTTCATTGGCTGATTAACATGCATATTCATGGCTGTTTTCATTGGCTGATTAACATGCATATTCATGGCTGTTTTCAATGAAGTGGACAGACTAAATTATGTCCTAAAATTTAAAATGTTTGAATTCAATATTCTTTATGCATATTAGTGCATGAAATTTCTAAAAGTATAGTCAGTAACATTTTTGAACATTCTCCGTTACTTCATGCCAAATGTTCATGTTTTGGCAATCTGTTTCATCGTCATAGTAAACGTTAGGGAACAATCTACCTAAACTCAATGTGAAGCAATACACCATGATTATCACATGGCACGTGCAAATCTATATAACCATCTCCCATCAATTCTGATCTATGTATTTATGACACACACTGCTGTGTACATTGTATTAGATTTTCATAGAATGATATTAATATTATTTATTTAAATGTTTAAAATCACCTGAATCGGATATATCACGCACGCCTAATAATTTTATATTCCTTATATTGGTACAATTTAATATATCGTTATCCATCAACCTAAGAGAAATGAAGCCGAATCACCCGTTAGATAGATATACCTTAGAATTCTGAAGTATTTGGTGTTAATATGAAGAACATGTGACTGAAACAGGTTGCCATTCTGTGTTGTGCTGCACTGAGGCATTCTGGGAGATGGTCACATGACCATGATTCTTATGAGCTGGCAAAATATGTATTTTTTGAGAAAACATGAAAAACACATTAAACGTAGATGACAAAATTCATTTTGGCATTTTAAATGTTAACATACAAGGCTTCGGACTCGTTCAACCGCGGGACAGAGCCTATATTTAACCCTTTCACCCATAACTAACTGGAATGGACTGTGATATGTTAATTTTCCTACCAATCCAATCATCACAAAATGATTTTCAGACTAGTCCATTTATGAAAAGGGGGTGTTTTTGTTCACAAAAATAATAAAATTACTTGCAAGAAGTGCAGATCCTGATGAGCCGGCTCGTGACGAGCCGTCTCATCAGAATCTGCACTTTTTGCCAATACCACTATACAGGCCTGTGTTTGATGTTGAAAGGGTTAATTAGTAAATAATTGTTTCGTGACAATTTTGACTTATTTAAATGGTATTGTTTTGGCCTTTAGACGGGTAACGAGCTATTTGCATAATTTGATTTAAGACTGGTAACGAGCTATTTGCATAATTTGATTTCGGATATAGATAGACCCTCCCAGAGTGACTCGGCTCTGTAGAGGCGGTTGAAGATTAGACAGTCTTTGCAAAAGACTCCTGTGTCTAAAGCCATTTTACCAGGCTGCCAGTGGAAAAGAACAATACTCTGTATGGGTTTAGTGGGTCGAGCATTTGGACTTCAATATCACATGGAAGTTGTTCAATCCAAACCCTATGTTCGAAAGGGGTTACAACACCCGACTTCCAATCCGGATGTTGTGGGTTCAAACTTCGCCCTAGGGCATCGAAAAATACTTTCATAGAATTTCCATCCCACTGGTCTGTCAGATGAGGATGAGACTTAAAACTGTTGTCCCAAATTACATTACATTGTAACATTGTCAAATTAGTAACCAATCTTTTCTCGGAAGGAATTAAGAAATCTTTTCTGGGCAGAAAAAATCCTATCACAATTGTATGACCTAAACTCGGTCTCGGGCATACAATTGTGATAGAAATTTTTCCAAAATATGGCAAAAATGATGTTAAATCTTCAGCCGTTTCATCGATGTTGTGAACAGTAAATATTGCAAAATATATTTATAAAATAACTCGCCCACCTAAAAATAACGTACAAAAGTAAATAAAAAAAAGATATTGACTATTGAAAGTTCAACAAATACATATATAGGTTGTTTTGTAAAATATGTCATTAGAAATTTAGTTTAATAAAAATAAATAAAACCTGCTAGGCATTTAAAACAAAAGCGACACAAACTTCATCATGACTGGGCTGTAATTTTGGTACTCCGTCTTTCTTGATTGGTTTGGAACAATTTTTCAGTCTAGTTTTCAGCAATATTAATCCTTATCTCAATAAAAACATGGTTTGACAACACATTAGAATCATTTCCAATGGAAATGATTCTAAAATGTTGTCAACATGGTTTTGATGAGAAAAATGGAAGATAAAAAATAAACAGCTGTTTACAAATTTAAATTCGGTATTGTAAGGGTTAACCAACCCTTTCACCTAAGTAACTGACCTGAACTATTTCATGTTAAGTTTGAGACTTCCATTGTTCAGATTGTTCATCGAAATTGCTTGGCCCTAAATGATACTCTTTTGTGTTGGTGGGCCGTTAAGCACCATTCCATTCCATTCTATTATACAGAAAATGGGGTAATTTTGTAAAAATGATATAATATCCACAAATGGTGCAGATCTTGATGAGACGGCTTGTTACGAGCCGCCTCATCATGATCTACACTATTTGCAATTATTAGGAAAGAGATGTCTAGTATGAAAGGATTAACATATATATATATTTTCCAGTATTTACAATTGCTGTTGTCTGATATAGGTAGATGGCTACAGAACGACAGAAGCAAAGCAGAGGAGGAATGGCATTCATTGCGGACACGAATGAGTCAATGTTGTCTCGATGTCAAGATGACCACTCTGTGGTGGTTTTCCCGCCGAAACGTAACCAAAACACGAACGTTCATCTCTCTCTTTCTCTCATTCCAGCTGCTCCGGTGATAACGGAAGCTCCGCGGGACATGAAAGTCGCCGAGGCGCTCATCGTGAGTTTTGTCTGCCGAGCGCTGGGAAACCCTCCGCCAACATTCCTATGGGAGCGCAACGGAACCTTGATAAACTCGAACCGGCGACGGTACATGATTACGTCGATGCCGCACGGGTCCGTGTTACGGATCGAGCCCGTCAAAGAAAAGAAGGACAAGACGGTGTTCACGTGTGTCGCTCAGAATAAATACGGAGAGGCGCGGGCAAACGCGACACTGCACGTATACCCCGCAGAAGGTGAGATTATGGGGGATGCTAGGCTCGTGTCTTTTCATAGTATGGTTACTAGGTGAGGCTAGGAAATTGTATTTCCGAGCCGAGCCTGAATTTCTGCCATTTTCATGCGAAATCTTGTATCATTTGATATCAAGTTTATTATGATCTAGGGTATGTTTAGGAATTTCGAGGCTCATGGAAAAATTTCTACCATTTCTGAATCATATTTCTGAACCATATTTCTGCTGCTGAATATATTATATGTGACTGTCACTGGAGAATTGGGGCTTATAGGTTTTGCGACCAGTGTAGATCCAGATCAGCCTGTGCATCCGCACAGTCTGATCAGGATCTGCACTGTTCGCCATTCTATCAATGAAACACCTGTCATGCTTCTAATTAGCAATATAGATCACTGTTGGTCTACAGGTGTGTGCTATTTGATCAGGAGCTGGTCATAAATCCCATAAGCCCCATTTCTCCAGTCACGGCCGCATTGATTTGCCTGTGAATGAATGTGCAGGATAATCATGATGATCTGGTTGAGCCAGTCGTCTCAAGTCATAGACTACTAAACAGTAGATACTAATTGCCCTGCTTCCATATCAACTAAATATGAGACACGCCGTGTCTTTTTGTACCTAACAACATGTGCGATTTTTCATGGAATACATTTACAGAAACTGGGACATTTTCTGTGTGTGACGTCAAAAGATGACAACATTTTCATAGAAAATCTCGTCAAATTTCGACGTCATTTACTTAAAGTATTGTACATTTTGTAAATACTTTTCATGAGATATCATACATGTTGAAAATGACGTGGCTTGTGTCATGGATTTTTGTAGAAATTGGCTAATTATGCATGTATTTCTTATACAGTTCATACCTTCCTAATTGCACTACATCTAATGAGTCTACCACCACTCCATCGATGTCCTAATTGGTTGTAGAACAGCTTGTCATTTTCTGTCACTTATTTCTGTGAGGTATTGTTAGGGTAGTTGATGCATTGTTGTTTTTATGTTGAAGGCTTTCTTTGATAGTCTTTATCTAATCCGTTTCTCTTGTAGTACATTATGTGTTTTTGTCGCGCCTGCTTTAGCACCAGGGGGCCGTTTCACTAAACTTCGTACGACTAAAATGATCGTAAGTGCAAATTTAGTATCGTCTGGAAATTTTAATTGATGGATTTACATTTATTGAGCATAGGCTGCATGCATAGGCTGCATATGCAGCCTATGCTCAGTAAATGTAAATCCAATAATTGTTTACAAGAAAACATTGTTAATGTGAAATTTACAGACGATCCTAATTTTGCACTTACGAACATTTTAGTCGTACAAAGTTTAGTGAAACGGGCCCCTGATGCAGTTAGTCGGCTTTTTTTCCATCGTCGTCACCGTCCACAAACTTAACATTGGGGTAAATTTGTTATAACTTCTGTTTCTTTTCAGGGAATATTTCATACATGCATTCTTTCTCTGATGGCACATTTTCATTCTATGATTCTTGAGAATTCTGGTTTCTATTTATTAGAATCTGGTGTATGATACTGTGTGAGATTTCTGACTTATGATCCATCAATTGATGCTTGTTGCAACCACTCGTCACTTCTGTATTCCTATGTGTCGTGTTTGATACTTATACATTAACAATGTGGGAACCTGTTTTTAAAAGAAAAAGAATAATATTTTTGCAGCACATGAGAATTTTACCAAAATACAATTTCATCGAGAAAAGTAAATGGAAAGGTAAACAGCAGACAATAACATTTTTAATTCAGCGTCATTTCAGATGGAAAATAAATCACCCACTCACGTTTGCTAAATTGACGTTAAATTCAATTCAATCAAGCAATCGGTCAATTTTCTTGTCATACTCAACTGCACAGCCTCATGAGCTGGCTAATGTACATTTCTCCCAACATTTGCCGCCATATCCAACTGCCAACCCTGCTACATGTATGTGATCGCGCTCGGGAAGTTATTAAAAATCGCTCCTAAACAACTGCAAATCTATGTGTGCTTTGTTGCCAAGAGACGGGTTTTCATTTGCATAAAGTTGGTATTGGAGAATGGTTTTTCCATCTTTGGTAAAGAGACGACATTCTTTCTCTGTCATTTGAAACTGCTTGCAATACCGTACAGCTTAGCGCTTTGCCAACAGTGTAGAGCATGATCAGACTGCACACTTGTGCTGTCTGATCATGGTCTGCACTGTTGTATGTGAAACAGCGACAATGTCATTGATTCTCAGCGGAATTATTACAGATCAAGTTTATTCCGAATGCTAACAGGTGCGTTTTCTTCAGCTCGGTGCTTATGTAAATTTGCCGTATTAACTTTGTCTGCCTTGGCAAGATAAGGCGTTCTGTCATCGTCATCGATGTTGGTCTTTAACTCAGTGTCGTGCGGGCAAAATGCCGTCACATCCGGCAGTGTAGGAGGACAGACTGCGATAGATGGGGTGTCCTGTAGTTGTGTGTTTGTTTATGTGATGTTGTTTACCGTCTGTTTGTATTTGATTATCGTTCATGGCAGTCTCGAGGATGGGAGGATGCGCGTTTGTTGATTATGAATCCTTCCTTCAGGATTCATATCTTAATTCATATTTTAATGGTGAATCCATCTTCAGGATAGGATTCCTATCTTAATGGTGAATCCATCATTCAGGATTCATATTTTAATGGTGAATCTGTCCTTCAGGACAGGATTCCTATATTAATGGTGAATCCGTCCTTCAATATTCCTATCTTAATGGTGAATCCGTCTTCAGGATTCATATCTTAATGGTGAGTCCTTCCTTCAGTATTCATATCTTGATTGTGAATCCATCCTTCAGGACAGGATTCATATCTTAGTGGTGAATCCGTCCTTCAAGATTCATGTATTGATGGTGAATCCATCCTTCAGCATTCATATCTTGATGGTGAATCCCTCCTTCAGGATTCCTATCTAATGGTGAATCCGTCTTTCTGGATTCATATCTTAATGGTGAATCAATCCTTCAGGATTCATATTTTAATGGTGAATTCGTCCTTCAGGATTCCTATCTTAATGGTGAATCCATCATTCAGGATTCATACCTTAATAGTGAAATCTGCTGGGGGTGGGGTCTAGTGTGTAGTGAGGGTAATGTGTTAGGGACACCTGACACCATATCAGGATTTTTGTGTCTTCATTGATAGACAAATATCGTAATTTCTGTGATGAATCTTTAGTGCCCTCACCTCACTATGCTTGGCCCTAAATGATAGTCTTCTGTGTCGATGGGCCGTTAAGCACCATTCCATTCCCTTCTCGTCACCCAACAATGCAGGTGTATTCCTGTCTGTGTGTGACGGTATAACATTGTTGTTGACCAGGCATACAATCTTAACCCTTTCACCCCTAGGTAACTGTAATGGATTTTGATAACTTAATTTTGCAACCAATCCAACCGTCACATTGATTGTCAGACTAGTCCATTTATGAAAAGTGTGTGTTTTTGTTCTAAAAAAATTGAAAATTACTTGCATAAAGTGCAGGGGCCCGTTTCACTAAACTTCGTACGACTAAAATTTTCGTAAGCGCAAATTTAGTATCGTCTGGAAATTTCAATTGATGGATTTACATTTATTGAGCATAGGCTGCATATGCAACCTATGCTCAATAAATGTAAATCCAATAATTGTTTACAAGAAATCATTGTTAATATGATATTTACAGACTATCATAAGTTTGCACTTACAAACATTGTAGTCTTATGAAGTTTAGTGAATAGGCCCCCAGATCTTGATCTACACTGTTTGCCAATACCACCACTATGCAGGCCTGTGGTGTTGAAAGGGTTAATCAAAATATTAAACATTTCAGTTAAAAGCTATTCAATAAATAGAGGATCTCGAATGAGTTTCCATTTGATAACAGATTTATGAAATGAGTCGCGCACAGTTTATGTGCCGAGCCTGTGACTTCACAATAGCAGAAAACTTGAAGATATCCGAAACGTTTCAGTGAGAAGACGCCATTGAATATTTTCGCATCGAGTTTAAAATCTCCACAGTGAAAAATAGTTTTGCTACTAGCAATAAACAAATTATACATATGCTATATTATAAGTTCCAGTTCTTTGTAAGAACTTCATACAGAGCTCCAGATAAGCTGCGTATTTGCGTAAATACCCTATTAAAATTGCCGAAAAACCCAATTGAAATCCGAGGAGACAATTCTAATGAAATTCCAAGATATGTTTTAAATAGGATGACGTCAACGTGAAAACATCGTTGATTTGTCGCGCCATTAGGGACTTCATTTGGAATGTCCGTTTTATTCATTTGGCATAACGTTGGCGCATAATACGAATATGTAATTACTGTGAAAATTCACTGCAGGTGTTATTACACGTGTGTCATATCACATTTATGAAATGGATTACAGCAGGTCATAACCAGGTTTTCATGTGATAAATGAATCATCAGTGGATCAATCAACTAAGGCTATTGGCCTCTTGCACTAGAAGTGTTAATTAGTTCCACCCTTTAAGAGGTCATAAAACGTCTGAGTTCAGCTTACTTGATGTTACAGTCTGATATCAGTGGCACAACAATGTCATGGCACAATACTCTCAGCAATTTAATGGGGAATTACAAGACCATTGATCCATAGTAAAAACAAGAACTGAAACACTATCTTGTCTTAATGTCTATTGTTGGTTCCCTTGTCGGTCTATTCAGGTTAGCTTGCAATCCTTATTATCCTTCTTTGCCATGTCAATGTGTATGTTTATGATCCATCCACCACAGCGATGGGGTACGTACATGCCTGCCGTTGGCGGCGTTCTTGGTGTTGAAAAAATCTCATTTTGTATATTTCGAACCTGTGAACAACGACCGGCAAAGGGAAGTGGCCAAAGTGGCCGTTGTTGACAGGTGGTCGTTGTTCCAAGGGTCAAACATTTTCCCGGTTTCACAAGAAAGTCGGCCATGTATTTAGCATTCTATTGTAATCTATATGCATGCATAGAAAACGTCTTGGCTGTTATACACTTCCACCTGACGATTCGCTATTGGACGATCGTGGAGTGTATCTGCTTTTTATCAATTAACAATTGCATGAAAATGGCAAAAAATAGTCAATTTACTTTGTTATGTTATTGCATTATGCCTGTTGGAATACACGACACGGAATACATATCGGGAATTACCGTTAATGGAGTCGTGCAATATTTTTCATGGAAAAAGTTTGATGTCGCCAAAATAACACGGTAAATGTTTTCAAAAGAGCGTTGTGCCAATGTATGCGAATGTAATCGATGACTAATTGGATACGACCGGTTGCAATTCAAATGATAACAGCCAGATTGTGAAAATAGCGATTGTGGTGCTATTTTTTTTTGCCGACAAAAACTTGACATGGCCGCTGTTCACATACAAAAATGCCGTGTGGGAATGAAAATAGCTGATAGCTGGTCGCAGTTCGGGGGTGGTCGTTATTCCAAGGTATTATAAAGAACAAAATTGGACGGGGGGATTTTTAACTGGCCGTTGTGGACAGGTGGTCGCTATTCACAGGTGGTCAGTCGTTAACACAGGTTTGTCTGTACGTTGTTACCACTAGTTTGAACCGTCTCATCGAGACAGTTCAAACTTGTAGTAACAACATATACTTTCGAGATGAAATAAAGAAAATAGGATTTTTACTCGAAACGTTTCATGCTAGTATAATAGAGTCCCGTCTCTAATGGGTTTAAGCACTAAGCCAGATTATGTTGCAAAGACTCCGTTTTATACATATTAAGTGCCAGTGGGACTTTCAGTAGACTGGCATTTCTGTAGAATTGTTGGTGTTCAATCTATTTTCTGTTTTTACTCGTGCGTTTCATAAATCTCGTATCAAATGGCATGTCGTTTGAGATCGTCTACATATAGCATACATTACTGGATTGTCTCGGTCGTGCTACAAATCGTCCCAGGGCCGCTATATTGACAACTGGCTGGCTGAGAGATGCCACCGTTACATTTCACGGCTGATTTATGCCCGGCATATTCCCCAGTATTTGTGCGATATTGAATTTGTCGTTTTTGTCCACATTCACTTTGCCGTGAGTCATGGCTTCTGATTCAATACGCTCTTCATGACCGGAACTTTAACAATGGTTTATGATATTATGTTCGGAAAATTTTGGTCCACTTTCAGATGAAGCGATCCTTACAAAATGTAATTGAAGGGGTTAGTGGAGTAAGGGAGCGAACTTATGTTTTTTTGTTTCAAAAATTTTAGTCCGCTTTCTGATGACGCCAACCTTGCAAAATTGAAGGCGCCATTGGAATAAGAGGTAAAATTTACGATTTTATGTTTGGAAACTTTTGGTCCGCTTTCTGATGCAGTCGTCCTGACAAATTAAATTGAAGGGAGTTAGACCCCTTCTTCCACTAAGGCCTAAAACAAATGTGTTTGTTTAAAAATGCAAAAAAATCACTGAAATCTTCCCATAAAAAGTGTTCATATCAACATAGTTGTTTAACATACCAGGCCCGTAGCCAGGGGGTGTCGGAGCAGTTGGACGACCACTCCGCCCAGCCTCGAGGTCCACTTTTTTAGCCTCGAGGTCCACTTTTTTAAAACCCCTAGATACCTCAGGCCCCTTGGGCCTTCAAAACGGCCCCCCCTTCAAACAGGTCTGGCTACGGACCTGCATACACTATATAAACTTAAATAGTTAGCCATGACATGTACTACTCTAAATTGGGTGTGGATCTGATGTCATAGAAGACAACAACAAATATGAAATAAAAACTTTTTCCTACCTACCTCCTTTTTTTTTAACAAAATAGGAAATAAACATTTTTTTTTTGGCCTAATCACTTCAATTGTTAGGCTGGAAATAATTACAGTAGTATGAACATTTGAAGATTTTAGTATTGCTGTTTTCTCTTTCTGTTTGAAGTATATGTTGTTACCACTCATTTGATCCGTCTCAACGGTTTAACCCTTAGACCGCTTTCGTTTTGGAAATGATTCTGAAGTGCTGTCAAACCATGTTTTTATTGAGAAATAAGGCAAGATATAAAAGCAACAGCAGATGAAAATTGTTGTGAGTAGCGGTCTAAGGGTTAAGTGAGTGGTAAAACAACACAATATGTGGGTTTAATGAGTGGAAACAACAAACATATGGGGTTTAAGTGATGGTAACAACACATATGGGTTAATAGTGGTACAACAAAATATGGGTAAGTTTAGATGGTACAACACATAGGGTTTAAAGTGAGTGGAAACAACACCATATGGGTTAAGTGATGGTACAAACACATAAGGGGTTAAGTGAAGTGGTACACATATATGGGGTTAAATGAGTGGGTACAACACATATGGGATATGATGGGTTAACATAAAAACACATATGGGTTAAGTGAATTGGTAACAACAACATATGGGTTAAGTGAGTGGTACAAACGGCTATATGGGTTTAAATTGAGTGTACAACAACAATATGGGTTAGTGAGTGGTAACAAACACATTGGGTTAAGTGATTGGTTACAAACGCATAATGGGTTTAGTGAGTGGGTAAACAACAACCATATGTTAATGAGTGGTAAACAAACAAACACATTGGGTTTAAAGGGTGGTACAACACAATATGGTGGGTTAAGTGAGTGTAACAACACATATGGGTTAAGTGAGTGTTAACAACACATATTTTTGTAAAGTGGGAAAGTGGTAACAAACACATATGGGATTAAATGAAGTGGTAACAACACAAATTGGGTAAGTGGAGTGGTAACCAACACATATGGTGGGTTAGGTGAGTGGTAACAACACATAGGGTTAGTGAGTTGGAACAACACATAATGGGTTAAGTGAGTGGTACAAACAGGCAAATTGGGTTAGTGGAGGGTTGGTAGGGACAACAAACAATATGGGTTAAGTGATGGTCAACAACAATATGGGTAAGGGTTGGAGTGGTACAACACAATATTGGGTTTAAGGGTTATGGGGAAACAACACATATGGGTTAAGTGAGTGGTAACAACACATATGGGTTTAAGTGAGTGGTACAAACACATTGGGTTAATTGAGTGGTACACATATATGGGTTAAGTGAGTGGATACAACACATATGGGTTAAGTGAAGTGGTAAAACACATATGGGTTAAATGGGAAAGGGGTAAACAACACAAATGTTAAGTATGGTAACAACATTCAAAGGGTTAAGTATGGGTACAACACATATGGGTTAAGTGAGTGGACAAACACACATATGGGTTTAGGAGTGAGTGGTAAACAACACATAAAAGGGTTAAGGGTGTGTAACAACACATATGGGTTAAGTGAGTGGTACAACACATATGGGTTAAGTGAGTGGTACAACACATATGGGTTAAGTGAGTGGTAACAACACATATGGGTTAAGTGAGTGGTACAACACATATGGGTTAAGTGAGTGGTACAACACATATGGGTTAAGTGAGTGGTACAACACATATGGGTTAAGTGAGTGGTACAACACATATGGGTTATAAGTGAGTTGGTACAACACATCTGGGTTAGTGAGGTGGGTACAAACACATTATGGGTTAAGTGAGGTGTAACAACACATATGGTTAAGTGAGTTAAGTAACAACACAATATGGGTTAAGTTGAAGGGTTGTAAACCAAACAAATTATGTTTAAGTGTGGTACATAACACATATGGGTTAAGTGAGTGGTAACAACACATTTGGGTAAGTGATGTAACAAAACACATTATGGGTTTAAGTGAGTGGTAACAACACATATGGGTTAAGTGATGGTTAACAACAACATATTGGGTTAGTGGTGGTAACAACACATATGGGTTAATGAGTGGTAACAACACATATGGGTTAAGTGGAATGGTAACAACTCATAAGGTTTAAAGTGAGTGGTACAACACATATTGGGTTAAGTGAGTGGTACAAAAACACATATGGGTTTTAATTGAGTGGTACAACACATATGGGTTAAGTATGGGGTACAACACATATGGGTTAAGTGAGTGGTACACACCTATGGGTTAAGTGATGGGTAACAAAACATTAAGGGTTGTTAGTGATGGTACAACACATATGGGTTTAAGTGAGGGTACAACACTATGGGTTAAGTGAGTGTAACAAACACATATTTGTAAGTGAATGGGTACAACACATATGGGTTAAGTGAGTGGTAAAACAACAACAAAAATGGTTAAGTGATGGTACAACACATATGGGTTAAGTGAGGAGGGTTAAAATCAACAATATGGGGTTAAGTGAGTGGTACAACACATATGGGTTTTAGTGAGTGGGTAACAAACATTATGGGTGGGGTTAAGTGGAGTGGCACAACTTATGGGTTAAGTGATGACAACAAATATGTTAAGTGTGGTACAACACATATGGGTTAAGTGAACACATATGGGTTAAGTGAGTGGTAACAACACATATGGGTTAAGTGAGTGGTACAACACATATGGGTTAAGTGAGTGGTAACAACACATATGGGTTAAGTGAGTGGTACAACGCATATGGGTTAAGTGAGTGGTAACAACGCATATGGGTTAAGTGAGTGGTACAACGCATATGGGTTAAGTGAGTGGTACAACGCATATGGGTTAAGTGAGTGGTACAACGCATATGGGTTAAGTGAGTGGTACAACGCATATGGGTTAAGTGAGTGGTACAACGCATATGGGTTAAGTGAGTGGTACAACGCATATGGGTTAAGTGAGTGGTACAACGCATATGGGTTAAGTGAGTGGTACAACGCATATGGGTTAAGTGAGTGGTACAACGCATATGGGTTAAGTGAGTGGTACAACACATATGGGTTAAGTGAGTGGTACAACACATATGGGTTAAGTGAGTGGTACAACGCATATGGGTTAAGTGAGTGGTACAACGCATATGGGTTAAGTGAGTGGTACAACACATATGGGTTAAGTGAGTGGTACAACACATATGGGTTAAGTGAGTGGTACAACACATATGGGTTAAGTGAGTGGTACAACACATATGGGTTAATGATCACAGTCATAGACAGAGCTCCAGATAAATACACAATTAAAATTGCCAAAGCCCCAATTGAAATCAGAAGTAGTGAGTATCAAAAAGCAATACAAATATTATGATATCTTTATCATGCTGCAGAAAACTTTAAACAGATCACAAATATAGCATATTTTTCTTATTTTCTAAGAAAACACATCTTGGTATTTCATTAGAATTGTCTCCAAGGAGACGATTCTAATGAAATGCCAAGACATGTTTTCATTTCGAAGCAAACTATTCAATAATTGCTGTCTGTTGATGTGCAAACAGCAGTGACTTTATTTTACCCAATTAAAATTTTGAAATACCCAATTGCTTCAGAAATGATGGAGTGAAAATACACAATTACTAATTCCTTATCTGGAGCGCTGATAGATCAGTTAAACAAATGTGTGCATGGTGTACAGCTATAATAAGGCGTACCGTAGATATACTTTTTGCCATTCTGTCATTCGAGTATTTATGTCGCTCCGTGTTGGTTTATTAGGTAAAAGACTACTGCATCATTACAATTAAGTCTCTATGTGTACAGATTTTTATTTTTTCCTTTGCTAATGTTATTGTCACAACTACCCGTTTGTGACAGGCTCAGTAGTGTAGCGAAGTGGGTGCGAGAATATTTGGCCAAACAAAATTCCAAAGCATTTTTCAGAGAGAAATAAGGAAAATGCTCCTAATTTGTTGACTGTTATTTTCACCGATAGCTTGCACGACAATACACACAACTCCTCAGCTAGAAGCTGGCTACATAACTGTTCCATCGTGACCAATGAAGCCTCTGATCAGAATCTAGAGAAACATTCAACCAACCCACATCAGGCTGAGTAATTAGCCAGAGCTCCAGATAAGTTTTGTATCTAAAGCATATTAAAACCCCCAGATTACAAATTCAATGGTATTTTACTTTTACAACTGTATTTTCTTCCTTATTAAATACTAAGGGAGCAAATGATCAAAAATAAAACAAATTTAAAAAATAACTTATTTCAGCTGCAAAAAGCAAACAGTTGCAGCTCAACTAAGTACATTTTCAACTTTATTACAGTATTTTCACATTGCTGTGAGTATTTTGTACTCCCACTTTTGATAATCAATGCGTATTCTGCGAAAATAAGCGTGTAAAATGTGCCAATATGAACCTTATCTGGAGCTCTGATTAGCTGATTAGAAGGTACACTGGTCTAAATCTCGAGTCTGCTTCTGTTGTGATGAGACACATTTCCTCATCATAAAAGTACAATTCTTCCAAAGCCTTTTGAAGAAATGATATCATCCTGTAACGCAATGAGTCTAACCTTCAGAATGAATTTGGTTTGACCCCGGCTAGTTTGATCAGTTTGCTGCCTTATTCTGGAGATAAGTTTTCAGCTTATCGGCTGAAACTACAAAACAATACATTGTAAACTGCCAATCAGTTGAGATGTCTATCTCCCATCGATTGTCTGTCGGCCACTGCGAGATTCATATCTGCAGCGTGGCAAGAGAGATAACTCATGAAAGATGCTATTGAATGCAGGTTAAAGTTGTGCCCCTTAGGTGATTGATAGCTAACATTGGGTAAAGTAGAAAAATGTGTTGACGTAATTGCAAATAATTGTGATCCAGCCCATTCATTAGATGATATGTGGCTGTGACTGGAGAAATGGGTCTTATGGGGTTTGCGATCAGTGTAGATCCAGATCAGCCTATGTATCATCAAGTCTGATCAGGATCTGCACACTTCGCCATTCTGACGATGAAACACCAGCCATGCTTCTAACAAACAATATAGATTGTATCCGGGCTACGTGAGTGTGCTATTTGATCTGGATCTACACTGGTCACAAATCCCATAAGCCACATATAAGACTTGCCATGACAAAGTGGGGCTTAAGTACAGTTTTGGCCAATGTGCTTTCCAGCACAGACCATTGCAGCTTGTTGCAGATCTAAATGCTTTCTTGGCGTTATTGTGAATATTATTTCACCATCTAAATAGCATATCAAGTTTAGACTGTTGCTGAAATGATTTGGGATTTACTATGATCACAAATTTGTCATCGTTCTTGTGTCAAATCAACAGATGAATATTTGCCAAATATTATTGAAAGAAATAGGAAGAACAGAATTTGGGAATATTTTTAAACAGATATATCTGTTGCAGAAACGTTTATGTTGAACCATGTTAAAGAAATCATAAACCCAATTTCAACATGATCCCCATCAAGTTTAAAGCCATTTATCCCATAGTTGTGTGCCATAATGTAAGAGTGGTACAGTCAATGCCTGTGTTAATGGGAGCAGAACGAACATCTTGTCTGTCTTTCTGTCCAGTTGTGAGGGTGTGTATTATATTGCAGTGTAAAAATGTCTTAATCTCTTATTTATAAGTGAAAACTCTTGTAAAGTATTGATAGTTGATAGAATTTACTGAGAAAATGATGAATTGAATTCCGTATTTTCTCAGAAATGTGATCATCTTCCAACACGAAATATTGTCTATGAAATTAATAATGTAATTCATCATTTCTTGTATGGATTAGATTATACAATATTTCCTTTTCACACATTGCTTCTGTCTGTGTTAGTTTTATCTGCCTGTATTGGGTTGTATGCTACCATATTTATGTTTTATGAGGTGTCGCTATAGTGACATTGTTTGACTTACCATACTTTTCAGCTTTGTAGTACATCTAGTATACATGCATTATTTTTCATTACCCCTCGTGTTTCTATGCTTCAGATAAATAGCACAAAACATGCACAGATGCAAGAAAATATGTTGTTGAGGGATGGGTTGTGACGTGGAGGTTAGAGCATTGGGCTTTGATACCAGAGTTGTGGGTTCAATCCCCGCCTTTGGCATGAACTACTCTCATAGGTCAATGTATTTCCATCCCAATGGTCTTTCGATGGTAGACTTGAAACCAAGGTACCTCTAAATGACCTTAGCTGTTGCTGGGATGTTAAACCCATTCACTTTTAACTTTTCTTTAGAATAACAACTATTAAGTAGGGATAAAAATTGCACAAATTACACGATGAAACAAAATTACTTGTGTCCCATATACGAAAGGTTAACCGACTTGTGAATGCTGTTTAGCTGAAGCCCTTGTGTTTATATGAACCATTTCTCTCGTTCATCATTTACAGTGCTTGTTATACAGATACTAGTCCTACCGTAATCACCCTATATATTTGGACATTATGCATTGTCTGTCACACTTTGATAATATTCGTCACAGGCACCGGCTATTTAGACAATTTTCTATTTACATTTTCTGAAAAATTCAACTTTATCAATACACACATGAAATTCTGTCTCTATTTAGAGCCAATTCCCACCAGTAAATATGACTGACTGCAGGGGTTGAAATTTCACTCACCCAGTTCGCCATGGTGAGTGCTTTTTGTGGCGGTCGAGTAGTTTCTACAGGCACTCGCCCAGATTGGCGAGTGAAAAATTTGGTCGGGATTTTTTTTCTGAAGAAATTGCCAATTAATTCCATCAATAACAGCCAACAAATGGTATTAATTCAGCGACCATTTGTTGTTTACAGTTTACGTCAGATTGCCGGAAGTAAGATTCAAGCAGTGTCTATCTACACGGTTACAGGTAGAATCGCTAGCGATTTTGAACACGGTCCATATCGGACAAATTTAATTCAGATTATTTGTCGGCTGTAGGCGGCCAGGCTAACAACTAATATGACTGCGAGTATAAACTAGTGTGTGTATTATCATACGCGGCCACATATATCGTCTCGTAGACAGTTGGGTTAACACACATTTCAGACGCTAAACATAATGGCTTGGGACGAAACGGTCGGCGCCGGGTCCAAAACCATTGAATTTAGTAATTCAGGCAGCCTGCAGCGCTTGCAAACATAGCCACTATAATTAAAACAGAATCTATATCACTCAACGCTTATAGAAAATAAGAAGTGTGCAAGCCTCTGAGCAAATTTGACTGCTAAACTAAACGCTGCTAAAAACGTTGACAAAGTTTATCTCCCGATAAATAATATTTATTTGTTTTGTTGATGTTCATTTAATAATTGAAATATAAATAACAATAATAGTGAATATGTCTTATCCGTTTTGGTAATGATCATATATATGTACAAGGTTTTTTTTTAAAAATAAGATGCAACGTTACAAATAGCATTTTATTTTTAAAAAGTAACTTTCACCTGGGCAAGTACTTTTTATTTGTACTTGCCCAGCTGGGCGAGTGGAAAAAATGGATATTTTCAACCCTGGACTGAAAAAATAGGGCTTTTGGGGTTTGCGACCAGTGTAGATTCGGATCAGCCTGTGAATCCGCACAGTCTGATCAGAATCTGCACTATTCCACAATTCCATCAACATAACACCTGTTGTGCTTCTAACAAGCAATATAGATTGTTATCAGGCTACACGAGTGTGGTATTTGATCATGAGCTACACTGGTCACAATTCCATAAGCCCCATTTCTCCAGTCAGTCATCAATATAAGCTAATCGTACCTAAACAGCAGGTGCCTGTGACAAACATTATCCACTGTGACATGCGGTTGTTACGGTAACATCTAGCCTTTCATGACCCCTGTTGCTTTCACCTTGACCTTCATAAACCTAACCTACTAACCCATTTTGCATGAAATTTTCAGGCGGCCAGAATCGCGATTGGAAATTAATAATCCAAGGTAACCATGGTTGTCACATTTTCTCCTAACTAGCTGTTTCCATGGTAACCATGCAGTGCAGGTTTACCCCAGCCTTACCACAACCTTTACATATTCCCCACCCACCCAGCCTTTCCTTCCCACCCACTGTTATCCCACACCGTACATGTTACACCGTGATTGTATCAGCTTTACTTTTGTTATCAGTTTCCAAGGTCCAAGAAACTTATGAAGGTGGTAGGAAACTGTGCAGTCATAGGAAGTTGTGAAAGTATCTAAAATCGGAATAATGGAGTCTTTTTGGAACAGTTAAGAGGTGACATGTGTATAGCAAGTAAATACCAGCTGATGCAATGACGGTGTGTAGATAGATGCATAGTTTTCCCGTGGATTACCTCGCCACGTCTCGTTCTGTCTTTGGGCCGTGTGTGAAAGAATCGTTGCGACAAAATGAATGTCTTACAGTCCCAGATTAGCATGTACATTGCCAGTTTGATATACTTAGTTCACCATTTATGCACCTATCAATGTCTCCTGCGCCTGGGAGGGTTATCCATGGGAATTAGATAGTAAAGAAACTTGGAATTAGACTAATAAAGTTTCCACTAGTACGGATGTTAAACATCCACACCAACCCATGCTATCCGCTCTATATGAAAACGCTGATCCAACCCACGCAAGAATTAAAAACATTTATTTAATTCAAAGAATATGTGAGAGTTGAATTTGGTTATACCCCTTATAGGAGTGATATGATTAATCAGTATAGGAATGAATGGCCGGAAGGCCTCGTCCAGTATTCCCGCGACTTTTCCAAGTTTATATCCCTGATAAATTCCACAAAAAGGCCATTCATTCCTTATAATTCCAGCATTTGAAATAAATTCATCAAGAAAATGTGTTTATTTTCTGTTTTCTTAAGAACTATTTTAACTGCGCCTCACAGTTACGGAAAGTAGTTCGGCGTGGGAGTTTACTGAGATATAAATTTTTGACTGAGACTTGCTACGGGCCAATCAAATGTTAGGGAATTGTGTAAATATTTTTGTGCTGGAATTATAATCCTATTATGTTTAGGGGAAGGCTCCAAGTGACCTTGGTGTTGTATGAACCTGGCACCAGGTCAGGTAATTCTCATTTCAGGGCTGAATATGTATTTATTTCGATGTAAATATTCCGTTCTGATTTTGTGATTTCCCCCCCCCCCCCAATGCAACAGGTTGAATGCGGGATCAAACTTGTTGGCCCGGCTTTAAGTAACCGCAGGCGTTTATGGGCCGTTAAAGACCATTAAACAAACAAACAAACAAACATTAATTCGGAGACTTGTGAATTGTGGCGGGGTAGATATTGATAGGTGCATAAAATGTTAGACTGTTATTAGACAACAAAAGTACATTAAATGGCTGATCATGTACATGTTTTGACATCGCAAGAGAATCATCTCCATTGGAGATGATTCTCTTGAGTTGTCGAAACATGTTTTCATCAAGATGAACGGACAATAAAACTATAAACAGTTTGTCGTGTCGAGTTTCACAATGGCAATTTACTATTAGCAGAAAGTGATTCCTGGAGTGGCTCCCAACCCAGCCTAGGTATGGGATGCGAGGTCACATGGTTTCACAACCGAGTTGTACAACATTTGACGTCATTGTCACAGGAACTTTCTTTAATAACTTTCCAACAGTACAACAGATCCCGCCCCCAAACAAGTGTCAATTTCATGCTAATCTACTTTTCAAATGTGTATGTACCACATTTGACGTCATTGTCACAGGTAATTTCTTAAATAACTTTTGAACAGTACAGCACACTTGAAAGAAAAACAGCAATGCATTTATCATTGTCTGTTTTTAATCGTCTTGTCAAAGAATTAGTGACAATCCCACTCCCCCTCACCAACCCCCCATGCTAATCTAATTGCACATATCTGTTGCATATCAACCAGATATCACCATAACCAGTGCT
Source organism: Conchocele bisecta (assembly GCA_029237695.1). NCBI lineage: Eukaryota > Metazoa > Mollusca > Bivalvia > Lucinida > Thyasiridae > Conchocele > Conchocele bisecta. Next base: position 109,431,799 of record CM055268.1, read on the forward strand.
AGCAACTCACTTGCCCAACAGATATACCGAAAATTTGCTAATAAATCCTCCTCTGACCGATAAACAATTTGTTTCCGTCACCAAGTCCGCCACCTTGTATATAAACACCATGTGATCGGAACTGCAAGCAAGCGCTTGTAGGACCCAGATCAACTTCCTCTTTCTTCGGTACGTCAAACTGACCACACGTGTTTTCACGACAGGGAAGTTTATATACGTTTTCTGAAGGTTTCTCACTGCCTAACGGTTGCTGAATTGCTAATTTAATTATTATATATTCTGAATATATTTCACTCTTTCGACAATAGTTACTTACGACCGTACAATTGTGTTGTATTGTTGTTTGTTTGTTTGTATCTCCTTCTGTAGATTTTGTGTGCCACCATGTTCCTTTCCAGGAAGTATCCTGGTACCGGGGACCGGGGGTGTGCGAAGTTCTTTTACACCCTCTGTGCGGAGACTGCCGTTCCTGCACACTGGATTGTACATGCGAGGTATGTATAGAGTGGACTGGTGCTCTACGGTCTAAACACCAGAAAGCACTTGCACAGGGCCACGGTAAAAAAGGCAGCTGTATCTAGGAGTCTCTCCTCCGAGGACTCTAGGGTCTCGGATCACATGACTGTAGCCGCCAGCTCAGTTAGACCCGGTGATTCCGCTGATGCAGTTGCTCCCCAGGTTCTTAATGAGCCTAGGAGCCGTGGGCCCAGCCCTAGCCATGGGGTTAGATCTCCTACCCGGAGATCTAGTCCACACGGGGTTCCGGGTCACATGACTGTAGCCACCAGCTCAGTTAGACCCGGTGATTCCGCTGATGCAGTTGCTCCCCAGGTTCTTAAGGAGCCTAGGAGCCGTGGGCCCAGCGCTAGCCATGGGGTCAGATCTCCTACCCGAAGATCTACTCCACACAGGGCAACTTCACTACGCCGGCGGCGTAAGGCTCATACCCTTTCTCCACCGTGTACCTCTGGTACTGACAGTGACTCCTCCAGGAGCCATAGTGGTGGTTTCAGCAGTGCTGATTCCAGAAGTCGCTCACCTAGCGCAGGTAGTAGGCGTTCTTTGTCGAGGCACAGATCGCGTAGCTACCGTAGCCATGGTCGACGTTTCACGCTCTCATGAGCGTGATAGACGCCATAGGTCTAGCTATAGACCTACATATGGCCGTAGGAACGAGTCGTTGTATCGCCACAGGCATCGACAGCGTCGTTCCAGAGACCGTTCTCGGTCTCGCAGCAGGTCTAGGGCTCGCTATTCCAGAGGACATAAGTCTTCACCGTCCAGCACTCCCTTTTTAGGTTTTCTGCTGTAGACCAGGGTAAACGAGTACCAGATCTGAGCGGGCTGACCAGTTATCACTGACGACTTTGTCTCAGTTGATAGGTTTGGTTCATGCCAACGCAAGTGGGACATCAGATGTTGTACAAACCAGGCCTTCATCTGTTGTCTCAGCCACGGTCCCTGACGTAGTGGATCCAGACTCATACCCCACGGTTACGCTATGCTTGGGTCCCATGGCTTCTCAGAAAACCATGGACACCCATGGGGCCATGGATACCCATGGCCTATCGGCCTCTGCGGCTAGCCTTGGCCCCTTGGGCCCCATGGCTAGCCATGGGCCAATGCTAAACCACGGCACTATGGTTTCCATTACAATACACCCCGAACCAGGGGAGACTATTGGCAATGAGTCTGATATGGATGAGGTGGAGGAAAACAGACTTCCACCCACATATCTGGAATCCATCTCTATGCTTAGAGACCGTCTGGGTTCTGCAATTTGTTCACCTTTACCTATACCAAAGGTCAAAGTTGGCGCTTCTGCCTTGGACTTTTCCAAGGACAGCCAGCTGTCATCACCTGCGTCGGCACTCAGTGTAGTTGAGTGCAGACGTGTCTGGAAGATCTTACTTCCAGGATCCAAGGTGAGGGAGTAGAACAGGGCACAGCTTTGCTTTTTCTCCCAAGCGCTCTCCCAGTGGGTAAATTCCCCACGCTGAGCGAGCAGAAGGTTTTTCAACCTCATTCATATGAGGTACAAGAGCCTCTACTTCTCATTGAGCCGCCTCCTATAAATCCCTTAGTCACCGTTCAGACTGAGGGATGGGAGCGACTGGCAAGAGCGGGCATTCAGACAGTCTCTCATTCAGAACTGTTTCTGTGCGGCGGTTCTGTCTACTCTTTCGGAGCCTCCTTCCGAGGAAAGGCTGCGAGAAGTTACCGAGTATCTCCAGGTGATGGCCACTGCCCAGTCCCACACTTTGGAGATACTCAACAGACTTGCAGCTGGACCCACACTTGATAGGAGGGATACGTATTTGGCTAGATCTTGTCTGTATGAGTCTGTCAAATCCTCACTGCGAGTGCAGCCCATTGAGTCAAAGACTCTCTTTGGTCCGCAATTACAAGGCACAATTCAGTCTTTCAAGGACGATCTTGCCCACAAGTCATTGCAGTTGGTAGCTGCTTCGCCTGTACCTCAGCCAAATGTGTCTAAGACCAAGGCTAAGCCATCTGTTCATGCGGTGGCTACTGTATCTTACGTCACTGCCCACGGTACGTCACTGCCCACGGGCAGTGCCCCTCCTTCTTTGCCAATTCTGGTCATCACTAAGCCTGCTTTTAAGAAGCAGCCTGGCCAGGCGAAGCGAGGACGGTAGGGTAGTCGAAGATAGGGATGCCCACTCCACCTCCCAGGCATCAGTGCAACCTTTGACCATACAGCATCTTCATAGACCAGGTTGCCCATTCCAAACCGGAAATTCCCACTGTTGGAAAACTTCGGTTTTTCTCCAAGGCCTGGGAGGAAATAACTTCGGATGCTTGGACACGTTCAGTGATCCGGAGTGGGTATCGAATTCAGTTTCGTGTCCTCCCCAGACTTCGAAGACTAACCCTCAGTCGAATGCAAACCATCCCGTCGGACCAGGAGAAGCTTCGGGTTCTCCAGATCGAGATAACGGCCATGCTTCAGAAAGAAGCCATATAACGGGTGACCGATCGGCACAACCCGTCAGGCTTTTTCCGCAGGCTTTTTTCTAGTTCGCAAGAAGACGGGAGGTTGGAGACCCATTATTGACCTTTTCCACTTGAACAGGTCGAGATGGAGACTTTAGACAAAGTCAGACTCTTTGAATCAGGGGGACTGGGTCACGTTTTTGGACCTGAAGGATGCATACTTTCACATAGCTATCCATCCCAGGTCCAGACGCTACCTTCGGTTCGCGTTTCATGTGGTAGTGTACCAGTTTCGGGCGCTCCCATTCAGCCTTTGTACGGCTCCTTATGTCCTATCTTAGGGATTGATAGGGCCGTCTTTGGTTCGTATTGCACAGATCCGAAGTTCGATAATGTCCATGCAACAAGCACGTGTTGCTTCAGCAAGGACATTACACGGCCTGCTATGCCAGATGGAATCGTTGGCGCGGCTTCTGCCACAGGGCCATGCGCGAAACGCCTCCTGCAATGGGAGACCAAGTCCCGGTGGTCACAGGAGTTGGACTCATGGGACCGAACCATTGTATTCGGTCAGTGGTTCCGGGATGCGGTCTCTCAGTGGCTGGATCAGGAGTTTCTGTACTCCATGGTCCCCCTCCACCCACCAGTTCCGGACATCCATCTATTTACGGATGCCAGCCTCACCGGAGAGCCCACCTGGAAGACCAGGTGGCGTCCGGAAAATGGTCGGTGTATTGGCGCCATTGCCATATCAATACTCTCGGGCTACGAGCAGTGTTTCTGGCGCTGAAACAGTTCATCAGAGTGGTAGAAGGTCTTCTGTCTATGAAGATCTTGACCTGGTGTGCCAAGCACTCTGTCACGCTGAGAGCTCGTTTCCTTCCGGGAAACTGAATTTTCCAGCGGACAGTCTCTCGCGCGAGGGAGCGATAGTGCATTCAGAATGGACTCTGCATGCAGGCGTTCTCAAACACGTTTTCAGTTGCTTGGGGACTCCGCATGTCGACCTGTTCGCCACCAGGTTGAACCACCAGGTTGAACCACCAGGTTGAACCACCAGCTTCCGACATACGTCTACCCAGTTCCCGACTCCTTGGCTCTGGGGATAGACTCTCTGAGCATGTCATGGGAGGGAATGCAAGCTTACGCATTTCCCCCATTTCCGCTGCTGTCTCGGGTGATGCTCAAGATCAGCAGAGAGTTGTGTCTGGTGTTGTTGATTGCTCCACTTTGGCCGGGCCAACCGTGGTTCAGTCTTCTCTTGTCACTTCTGTTGGACATTCCTATCTGCCTGCCACAGGAGCGACCTACTGTGCCAACCTCGGTCTCGGCTGTACCATGCCAAGCCGGCTATGCTCCATCTGCACGCATTCGTACTATGCTACGATGCATGCAAGAGAGGGGATTTTCTGAACAGGTTACCAAGCATGTCTGTTCATCGAAACGCACCTCCACCAACTCTGTATATGGGTATCGTGGAAAGTATGGCTGTATTGGTGTGTCGGAAGGCAAGGGGATCCGTTCAGTCCTTCAGTAAACTTACTTGCTGAATTTCTGATATTCCTGTTTGAGGTGAGGATGCTATCGCCAGTAGCAATTAAAGGCTATAGATCTGCTATTGCTACTACGCTTTAGCATTTTTCGGACATTGACTACAGTAACCAGCCTGTGATATCCAATGTTATCAGGAGTTTGGAACTAGAGAAGCCTAAAGTATCTTCTCCGGTTCCGAAATGGAATACTCCATTGGTGCTGGATGTCCTGTCCAAACACCCATTTGAACCTTTAACTTCATGTTCGTTAAAGTTTCTTACCTGTAAGACAGTATTCTTATTGCCTTAAGGTCTGGTCGCAGGCGGAGTGAGATTCACGCCTTAACAGCGGACGAAGCGTGTGTTCATTTCACACATGACGAGTCGGCTGTTGAGTTGCATACCTATCCGGGGTTTCTTGCAAGAATCATCTTCCGTCTGTGGCACACACCTCTATTACTATCCCGGCCCTTCCTCGTGAGACAGACGACAGTGCCATTCAGCTTTGTCCTGTCAGAACCCTCAAAGCCTATCTTAGGAGGGTGTCTCACATCCGGAAGGGTCGCCATAGACTCTTCATCTCCTTTCGTCATAGCTGGACAAAGGAGGTTAGGGCTCTGTCTACGTCATGGGCATGGCTCAATAATGTCCCTTTAGATAAGATACTAAGGGCTGGTTATTGGAGTTCAGAGAGCTCGTTTATACGTTTTTATTTACGGAACACTCTACCACATGCACGTGGTTTGTTTGCCTTGGGTCCCTTAGTGGTTGCCCAGTTGTTTATCACCTCTCGGTCAGTTTCGTCCGCTTAGGTGCGTGTTGTCGTTTTTACCGTTTTTTACCATTATTATGGTAATTTCACGTACATATACATATAATGTAGCCTAACACTATGTGCTTCAGCTTTCTTTGTTTGTATTTACGTTCGTCGTTCGGTCGTACTGGAAGCACGTTAATTGACCAGTCGTCCGGGGCCTTCACGCTATAAGCCCTGTTGATGACCGTTCGCTGACGTTTAGCGGGTGAGTTTATAGTTCCTATATCACACTATTCAGCTGTGTAGGTTCGTTTCTTGTCCGTATTTTCGTCCCACCTCCATTCAGTTATAGTCAGCACTGGTTATGGTGATATCTGGTTGATATGTGACAGATCTTTAAAATTGTGTTTTAACACGTAATTTTTATAACTGTAAATATACAAACCAGATATCACCATAACATTTTTTATGACCCTACCCACCTCCCCGCTCAGTCCGCCACGACGTTCATGTCTTAAATATGACCCTCGAAAGAGGAAGTTGATCTGGGTCCTACAAGTGCTTGCTTGCAGTTCCGATCACGTGGTGTTTATATACAAGATGGCGGACTTGGTGACGGAAACAAATTGTTTATCGGTCAGAGGAGGGTTTATTAGCAAATTTTCGGTATATCTGTTGGGCAAGCGAGTTGCTAGCACTGGTTATGGTGATATCTGGTTTGTATATTTACAGATATAAAAATTACGTGTTAAAACACAATTTTAAAGGTTTGCAGTTCTTTGAGATCGTTAGCTGGCTTGATATTCTCTTGTAGTTTTACATATTATAAGACATAAATTACTATTTTTGTGTCATAAGTCATCAAAATATTCTGTGCTGTTAGCAAGTTATTATACCCCCACAAACAAATTTTGTTGGGGGTATATAGGAGTCAGCTTGTCGGTCGATCTGTCGGTTGGTCGGTCGGTCGGTCGGTCGGTCGGTCGGTCTGTCGGTCTGTCGGTCGGTCAGTTGGAAATTCCCTTCCGCTCTATATCTTCTACACCGATGCATGGATTATCAAATGGCTTGGCACAAATGTTTCTCATGATGAGAAGGTGTGTCGCGATCAATAACCACGCACCTACGTCCAAGGTCACAGTTGAAGGTCAAAGGTCAAACCTATCGAAATTACCTTCCACTCTATATCTTCTACACCGATGCATGGATTATCAAATGGCTTGGCACAAATGTTTCTCATGATGAGAAGGTGTGTCGCGATCAATAACCACACACCTACGTCCAAGGTCAAGGTCTCAGTTGACGGTCAAATGTCAAACCTATCGAAATTCCCTTCCGCTCTATATCTTCTACACCGATGCATGGATTATCAAATGGCTTGGCCCAAATGTTTCTCATGATGAGAAGGTTTGTCGCGATCAATAACCACGCACCTACGTCCAAGGTCAAGGTCACAGTTGAAGGTCAAAGGTCAAACCTATTGAAATTCCCTTCCGCTCTATATCTTCTACACCGATGCATTGATTATCAAATGGCTTGGCACAAATGTTTCTCATGATCAGAAGGTGTGTCGCGATCAATAACCACGCACCTACGTCCAAGGTCAAGGTCACAGTTGAAGGTCAAAGGTCAAACCTATTGAAATTCCCTTCCGCTCTATATCTTCTACACCGATGCATGGATTATCACACTATGCCCAGGGTCAAGGTCACAGACTTGATGCGTTTGAAACCTTAACGCTCGGCTAAATGGCTTATAATCAAAAATGCCTCGTTTTCTTTGGCTGCCAGTGGGGGTATTCGTGTGCCGACAGGCCACATTTCTAGTTAAAGACTATTTCCATGTCATCATAAGTCATGTGACCATGTTGTGAAACCATGTAATGTCGCAGCCCACGGTAGATCCTGATTACTCTTTCCTATCCTCATATGGTCACGTCGTGATGAGAAAACACAGGTCTAACTCTACAAAGATCAATTAAATCTTGCCATCTGTAGCATATTTCATCAACATTATAAAATATACTTTTCTAGCAAAGTATACTTTGAGAGAGAAATTTTTAATTTTAGGATAAATTTATTATTTTTATGCCACCAGTCTCGAAGAGCCGGGTGGCATATTGTTTTTGGACCGTCCGTCTGTCCGGGCACACATACAGGGTCTTAGGTGGTTAGAGGCGTGGCCTAAGACAAAAGAATACAATAGATTTATTCCGTTGAACACTTAAGCCTATTGTTCCTTAGGTGGTCATTCCTTTGATCTTTTATATAGTAAAAACCACCTAAGGGATGTCACGTAAGGACGTCCGTCTGTCCGTCCGTCACACTTTTCGGTTAACCACTTTGTCACAGTTTCTCAAATATGCTGCAGGTGGCATCCGCATTCGACGCATTTCTTGTTTATTATGCCTTCTTTCTCATCAAAACATGGTTTGACGGCACTTTAGGATCATTTCCTTTGGTTTGACAGCACTTTAGGATCCTAAAGTGTGGTCAAATCATGTTTTGATGAGAAAAATATAAAATAGAAAATAAACAGCAGACAACAAATGTATTGATATCGCAGCATTATGCAATTCTGGTCCTTGCCAGCCTGAGAATGGTATTGTGGGCGTTTGTCATCAATGTAGCTGTAGACCAATGCATGGAAAATTATCAGACAGCCTTCGCTTAGTCATACCTTATTTAACTCTTTGCATGCTAGCGGTGAAAATAACCTCCAACAAATTAATAGTATGTTTCTTATTTCTCTCTGTAAATATGTCTTGGAATTTCATTAGAATTGCGTCCTCTGGATGCAATTCTAATGAAATTCCAAGACATATTCATGATATTTATAGGGAGAAATAAAAGAGAATACAATGAATTGTCGTCTGCTATTTTTGAACTATTTATAGCCCACAAATTTCCCAGCATGCAAAGAGTTAAGACACTGTGTCTCAGATGTCTCAGATGTCTCAGATTATCAATAGATGGTTTTTTGTCTGACACCAGAGCTCCAGATAAGGTTCGTTTTGGTGTATTTTACGCACTTATTTTTGCAGAATACGCACTGATTATTAAAAGTGGGAGTACAAAATACTCGCAGCAGTGTGAAAATACGCATTGATTTTCAAATTGAGTAGTGAAAATATTGTAATAAAGTGTTTGCTTTTTGCAGCTCAAATAATTGAATTTTTAAATTATTTTTATTTTTTATCATTTAATAATCCCTATTTAATAATGAAGAAAATCAATAATACATTTATAAAAGTAAACTATGCATTTAATTTGAAATATGGGGGTATAATACTCTTTAGATACAAAACTTATCTGGAGCTCTGTCACCCACACTAGTGGGAAGTGAGACATAGTGGTCAGAATTCCGGCATCATAGTCATCGGTGTCTACAATTTTGGATATACATCCAAATGTTGTACATCTCTGGATATGTTGGTTGGACCTAAACCAAACTTCATGAAAACATTGATGGCTATCCAGACTTCATGATGGTGCTATTTGGTCAGGAGCTACACTGGTCACAAATCCCATAAGCCGCATTTCTGCAGTCACCGCCACATATCAGTAAGGCTGAAATGACCGCTGCATTATTGGACAGCATTTGTGCCGACTTGCAATATAAGCCCTGCGTTTTCTTATGACTTGATATCCACTATTGCCAGACAGGGAGAAAATGACGTGTTTTGCATAATATTATTCTGCACTCATAACTCTGCGTTGGTTGCCAGTAGCGATGAGTCAAGATTCAATTTGACGTAGACACCGTAGACAATCTCGTTGTGATCAGAGAATAAATTCTGTATGCTGATTGGACTGCAAAATGAGGGATCGTAGCTAGTTATCTCCTGTTGAATTTATTTATAGAAATCCAGACCAAATTATATAGTTTAGGGCCTTATTGCTTGTAAAAATGGCGAATGTATATTGATTTGCTATGAAAAGGAACCATTATAATGATTTCCACTAGTGTTTATCCACATCATCCTACATATCTGCGCAATCTCATCCGGGACTGCATTATTTGCCAGAGTCATATTTTCACACTTATTACTGTTATTGCGTTCAGTGCAGACCCAATTCAGATTGCACTTATGTGCAGTCTGATCTGGGTCTACTCTGTTCGCAAAACTCATTTTTTGGAGCTATTCAGTTAGAGATAAATGCTGAAATAGAGCATATGTCCGGATCTCTATAAATAGATTTGCAAAGGGAGATAACTAGCTACAATCCTGTATTGTTTTAGCTTTGACTGCACAAACTAACACCTATATGGTGTTTTGACTGCACAAAATGACTTATATATTTACACAAAATTAAATTTTGTTATCCTGTTGATTGTCAGGTGTTGATTGTCAGGTGTTGATTGTCATAAACATGTTAACCTTAACCTTACAATGCTGAATTAATTTGTGTCGGCTGCTGAATATTTTTTATTTTTCCTTTTTTCTCATCAAAAACTTGGTTTGGCAGCACTTTAGTATCATTTCCAATGGAATGATTCTAATATGCTGCCAAACCATGTTTTTACTGAGAGAAAAGACAAACTATGAATTATCAGCAGACGACTATTTTCGGTTCCCACATTCTAAGTGTTAAAGCTGATGAGAATTTCCTTGATTTCCATACTTGTTACGTGCCTCCAAAATTAGAATAAGAATTATTGAAAAATCTGAAAAAAGTATTTTCTATAAAAAAATAATGTTCATTTACTCCGTGTCTGGCAGACGTAGGGTAGGGTATTTCATGTTAGATTAGCCTGTATACAATATTATATAGAGTGGACTTCCACTGTGGGGTGGACTTCCAAATCAATATAGAATGGACTTTCATTGTGCTTTTCTTCCACAGGTTTCTGTAACGATACTTGGCTGAAAATGGGACACTAATTGAGACGCGCCATGTGATTTTGTCCTAAGAACATGAGCGATATCTAATGAAACATATTTACAAAATTGACATATTTTCATTAAATGACTTCGAAATACCGTATATTTTGTTACATGCTGTTCATTTTGTTATTTTCAATAAAACAAAATATATAAAACTGTACACAGCAGTGGAAAGCCTGGGTGTGTCTGCTTAGTATGTCAGATAGAATGTGATATATTAGTTGCAGATGTCACATGATATCATTGTACTTCCGATGCAAATGTCACTTATTGTTGGCCGTAGTTTACTAAAAAATCAATCTATGAACTATAAATATTACATAAGTGAAACCATTTTATCAACTAGGTGGTCATATTGTTGATATATATTATAAATATTTTGGAGTAAAATAGGACTAGTGGGAGGCTGGTATAACTAGTGTAATATATATATCATTTCCATTTTTCTAAATTATGCAAAATATAACAATTATTGGCAAATTTATTTCAGCGGTGGCTGGGGATGAGAATCTGCAGATTAATTTTCTCTGGCATTATTTATCTCTTGCTTTCCTCACAATCACATATATGGCTGTGACTGGATAAATCATGGGCTTATGACTTATCAAATAGCACACTCCTGTAGCCTGATATCGATCTATATTGCTGGTTAGAAGCATGACGAGTGTTTCATTGATGGAATTGCGACCAGTGCAGATCCTGATCAGACTGTGCGGATGCACAGTCTGATCTGGATCTACACTGGTCGCAAAACCCATTAGCCCCATTTCTCTAATCACAGCCACATATATCTGAAGTTTCCACCAATGTGATTGGCTCAAACTGTTGTTTCCTAAGATATGTGTTGTCTACTCTCCCTACCAAACGGGTGGCGGGTAATGTGTTCACAATAACTGATAGCACACTGTAGACATGTACTTAGTTATATTATTAAGTTTTCTGAAAGTCTAGTAGCACATTTAAATGAGTCAAGTCTGTTGGATGTTAACAAAATACTTAAAGATGGCTGTTCGGGTGTTCATTTCATCGAAATTCAGTGTATAACATCTCGGCGATTGGCCCACATACTATTTTGCATTATTTGCATTTACAACGCTACATCTTAATTTGTTTGCGTTTTACTAATGGTAGTATAAAATGCTTATTTTTACAAACCATTATAGCTATGATTTGGATGTAGTGAGATTTCAGTGTTAAATTATACTTGTTTTGCCTTTCCGACTAATTCTTGTACTAAATATTACTGAATCTCTCTAAATCAGACACCCTGGGAGGTCCCCAGGGTGTCTGATTGAGAGAAGTTCTGCTGTAAATCGCACTGCAGAAAATTAGTTTGTGTGCTTTTCAATCACGGATACATTAGAGATGAATTACAATGAGGAGTTGAATCTGGTACCCATTATAATCCTATTACTTTTAGGGAGTGGGGCTAAGTCACTCTGATGTGGTGAGGTCCGGGCACCACACCAGAGCAGGTTATGCTAATTTCAGGACTGAATATATTTTTTTTTAGTACATATTCAGTTCTGATATTGGGATCCCCCACCCCCCCCCCCCCCCCCCCCCATCGGATTCGGCCCCGTTAACCCGGCCTAAAATGACCTTGGATGTTAGTCATTTACAACCGTTTCTCCTTTCAGATATCCCGATGGGATACCCACGGATCACAGACAACCCACGATTGAAGTCCGTTGAGAAGGATCACACAGCGCGGCTACAGTGTCGAGTCAGGGCGGAGAACATGCGCGAGTCGCCCCACGTATACTGGTTCAAGGAGTACCTGCCCATCGATATTGACGACCCCCGGGTCAACATCGAAAACGACGGTAATGTATTAAACCCTTACAATTCTGAATTAAAGTTTGTCGTCAGCTGTTTGTTTTTCATTTTTCTCATAAAAAATATTCTTTGACACTACTTTAGAATCATTCCATTTTTCTCGTAAAAAAATATGGTTTGTCACTACTTTAGTGACTTTTATTGAGAAAGAAGACAAAATATAAAACAACAGCAGACAAGAATTTGTGTTTTCCACATTGTAAGAATTATAGAATGGATGTATTGCCTTTGTAGCCTTTGTCGATGCATTCGTGCAGTCTGATGAGTTTCCCCAAGTCAACATTGTTCACTAAATTGAATGGCGAACAGTGTAAATTGTGATCAGATCAACTGTGCTTATAATCAGCCTGGTTGGTCTATACTGGTTATCACCTCGTCATTAACCCTTCCTACGCTGTTGATGGAAATTGCCGTATGCTGTTTTTCATTTTTGCTTTAATTCTAAACAAAAAACTGGTTTTGACAGCACATGAGAATCGTCTCCGAGAAATATTGAAAATAAAACATTTCCAGCAGACGACAACAATAATTCAGCGTAGTAAGGGTTAAGCTTGATTGTATATTAGATCATGCGTAAAAAATATTCTAGTTTTCTTTATACATTTTAGCCCTTAAACCGCTACACACAACAATTGTCGTCTGCTGTTGCTTTTACATCTTGCCTTATTTCTCAATAAAAACATGGTTTGACATTGGAATTGATTCTAAAGTGCTGTCAAAGCATGTTGTAAATTATTCTAAAGTGCTGTCAAAGCATGTTTTTGAAAAAGGGAGACAAATATGATTGCTGCAGTTGTTCAGTTTGTAACAGTAATTTCCCTTAGTTAGCTGCAGTGGCTCATTCTGTTCTGTTAAAATGATGAGTTCCCTCCCTTGCACTATATGGAAGACCCCTGACATGGACTATTTTGTGTTAACCCTTTCACCCCAAGTAACTGGATTGGATTTCTACCAATGCAATCGTCCCAAAATGATTTTCAGACTAGTCCATTTATGAAAAGGGGGTGTTTTTGTTCTCGAAAATATGAAAATTACTTGCAAAAAGTGCAGATCCCGATGAGACGGCTTGTGACGGCTAGACGGCTTGTCACGAGCCAGCTCATCTGGATCTTCACTGTTTGCCAATAACACTATACAGGCATGTGTTGTTGAAAGGGTTAAGTTTGAGACTGTTCTATTATGCAAAATTAAACAAAAATATCTACAAATGGTGCAGTTGCTGATGAGACAGCTTGTTAACCCAATTCAGTCTAAGGATACGATAATTTTCGTAAACAAAAATCTCAGTGTTTTGTTTATTTCTACATGAATGTATATGTTGTTACCACTCATTTGAACCGTCACGTCAAGGCAGTTCAAACGGTTCATTAACAAATAGTATTTCTGTTCCACGATGCGACTTAAAATCCCATCTTAATATGAGATGCGCCATGTTATTTTCCTAAGAATATTTTCATAAAATATCTTCACAGGAACAGTGATATTTTCTGTAAATGACGTCGAAAGATGACAAAATTGTCATAGCAAATGCGGAATACTATTCCGCATTTGCTATGAAAATTTCGTCAACTTTCGACATCTGTTGCTGTGATGTTAAACCATTTCACATTTTCTTTTATCCAGGGACGTTGTCAATCGAGCGAGCCCAAGAATCGGACATGGGGAAATATGAATGTGTCGCAGAAAATGAAATTGGTGTCGCCTATTCTTCCACGGCTATGCTCTATGTTAAAAGTAAGTGTTTGTGCAGTGAAATTACCTCAACTTGACATCGTTACCTGTGAGTTGAATTGGGTTATTGCCCTTTATTAAAGTAGTAGTAGTTACTGTTTTTGGGAGGGGGCAAAGTGATTTTGGTGTGGCGAGGACCTGGTATCAGATCAGGAATATTCTGATTTCAGGGCTGGACATATAGTATTTTATTGTAGATATTCAGTTCTGATTTTGGGATTTTCCCCCTATTTGTACATGTACTTGAACATGTACATTTACTTGTACAGGTAATATATGGGATTTGATACTAAACCCATTGACCCGGCCTTAAATGACCTTAGCTGTTGATAGGCTGTTAAACAAACTCAACTTGGTATCTGAAAACAGTGTAGACCCTGATCACCTGTTCATGAGCATGGGAGGGTATTCATAACGTATCCCTTAGACCACTACACACAACAATTGTCGTCTGCTGTTGCTTTTGTATCCTGCCTTATTTCTCAATAAAAACATGTTTTGACAGCAAATGGAAATGATTCTGAAGTGCTGTCAAAGCATGTTGTAAATTATTCTAAACTGCCCTCAAAGCATGTTTTTGATGATAAAAATGGAAAATAGAAAATAAACTGCAGATGACAAAAAAATTAAGATAGTAGTGTAAGGGTTAATTTTGAATTCATCCTTACGGATTCAGAGATGGGCTGTGGCCAAAGGGATCTGGCATTGACTTCATTACCAGAGGCTGTGAGTTCAATCCTCACCCTAGTCGCAGAGCGCCAGATAAGCTGCGTATTTGCTTAAATACCCAATTAAAATTGCCAAAAACCCAATTGAAATCAGAAGTAGCGAGTATCAAAAAGCAATAAAACTTTTGTGTGTACCTTTATCATGCTGCAGAAAACAATAAACAGACCACACATATAGCATATTTTTCTTATTTTCCATGAAAACACATCTCAGTATTTCATTAGAATTGTCTTAGAATCATCTCCAAGCAGACAATTCTAATGAAATGCCTAGACATTTTTTTCATTTCGAAGCAATAATTGCTGTCTGTTGATGTGTAAACAGTAGTGTGATTTTATTTTACCCAATTTAAATTTTGAAATACCCAATTGCTTCAGAAATGATGTAGTGACAATACTCAATAAATAATTCCTTATCTGGAGCCCTGCTAGGCGTGAAAAATACTTCCATCCCACTGGTCTGTCGGATGAGACATTAAACTGTGGTTCCGTCTCTATATGACCTTAGCTGTTGCTGGGACGTTAAACCCATTCACTTTTTTGTCATTCACTCTTCAGCCCCTATTTTGATAATAAATCTCGATGATGTTTTGTTAAATCTTCTAGCGTTAATTCAAAGATTTTCCATGAGGACGGAAGCCTGTTTAATCAGTCAATCAGTTAATAGCTATGCAAGACAATCTATTTATACGTTTTTTTCCGACAAACAAAGACCAAAATTCTTGCACTGAGCAACACCATGACCTACTTTTGTGTTTCTTTGGCACTGTTCGGATACACAAAAGTTATGCCTTTTGATGTTGTGAAATACCGCCCCTCTGTTGTATATAAACTAAAACCTGTAATACAGTATCAAACTGATAATTGGCTGCCAACAAACACCGCCCTACTTTTCGGTTGAAAAATTGGCAAAAAAGTTTAGTGAAGATTGATAAAAAGTCCGTATCAAATAAGTTATCAAACAATTTGCTACTGGTTGTGCCAGGGGAAAACCTGATTGCTGTGTTGTATATGTTTTCAGAATATGTTGACTTGTTTCGTTTTCTCGGGGCAGTAACATTGTATACCACCTTGTTGTCGATCCAGCGTTTGATTGTTCAGGAATTTTCTCCTGTTCAAATGCGTAGTCATTTCAGCCATTCATTTGCATTGCATTATTTATGCGTGTTTTGGCGTTTTAAGGATGTTGTTTCATGAAACGGTCGATAAATTAAAAAACAAATGTAGCCCAATATTAATAATGCCTTTGGTTTTAAACCCATTTTTGCTGTAGATACACGGTAAAAACACGGTATGTCATATTTCTCACCAAAAGTTGTTACCACTCAGTTGAACCTTCTCGTTGGTAACAACATATATTTTCATTGAGAAGTAAAGAAAATAGAAAATAAATTGGTAATTTTTGTAATTAGTCCCACATGAAATGGTTTAATATAGATGTCCCGGATTGTTACGAATGTTGTAAACTTGTACTGACAATAATACTGTAGACTGTTAGAAATCTGTGGGTACTGTTGCACGCCCGTGATCTATAGTAGACGCAAGTAATCAATTGCCTGATGTTTTCATCATGTGGCAGGTGCTTGTTTTATCAGCGTTATCAATATAGACTGATTTACCCGCACTTTCGAACAGGAATAGAATTTTCGGTATCACGTTGTCTCGTGCGGTGAGACACAAGTGTATATGGTTACACACACCAGCGTTGTAGAAAACTCTGAAACCAATGTTTTGTTTGTTGCAAATTGTGTGGGAACCGGATCAGACTGCACGAACCGGTTCCCACACCATTTGCGTAGCCAGGAACAGTTTCAATATGTAGTGCTATCGCTTGTTCTTCAGTGGGTGTTATTTGATTGCTGTTATGATGGTTGTTTCATGCGCAGACATAAGTTTCAAGATTAATCGCAAAGTTTTGATAGTTGTACGTGCAGCGATGCACATAACATCATTTTGCACACGACGAGATTCACGTAAGGAGAATTATTTCGTACGTAGTAATAATTTATACCTAGAGTGAAATTGATTGCGCACCATCGCAGTATACCCACTTTTTCCAAATTTAAATCTGAAAGCTGGAGATAATACATGATCCGGATGTCGAATAAAAAGTCGAAATTCACTTTGCGCACCTGCAGATCATAAGGAAGTCACATATATAAATATTGAAATTCACTTTGCGCACCTGCAGATCATAAGGAAGTCACATATATAAATATTGAAATTCACTTTGCGCACCTGCACAGGGCTTCTAAAATTTCAGAATGCCAATCGGTCCAGAGTCCAGATGTAACACTGTTGGCCATTATCGGCCATTGTCGGCCTCGGCCATTGTCGGCCATTGTCGGCCATTCGAAGTTCAAACAAAGTACAAAGATAAATGTTGTATTGGGATAAATAAATCGTGTTTATAAAAAACAAAAGTGGACAAAATTGTGTATGCACCGGCCCGGGTCACGTGGTGTGCCTAAATAGCGCATACGGCAAAAATGCGAAATGACAGAGACGAATCATGATGCCGATTGATTGCAGGTAAATTTTTGGTTGACTAAAATAAATTAAAATTTGACAAGTCTGTGTCTTGTTTCGTTTTTTATTTATTCCTCTCTGCCGGGTTGCCAAGCCGGTAAGTTGTCTTTGTGAATAACGACAAAATAGTTTGTTGTGCCATTTCAATAATAATCGAATGACGGACAACATAGGAAAAAAAATGCATTATATACCCAACTCGTAATTCATTGCTAATTATGCTATTATCACTGTTCACACCGACTTCAAAATTAATTGTCGGCCTAATTTGGCTAGCTGCAGACACATCAATTTAATTTAATTACGTGTTAAACAATTAATTTGTACAATTGAATTAACATTCGGTGTTTCTTTAGGCCTCAGATCGAGTTCAAAGTACATCAGCGGTGTGATTTAGGACTTCAATTGATCCCTAATCCCTGATCCCTAATGAGTCACGCTTTTAACATGACAGACGTACCTTGTCGTTTATCAAAATGTTTGCGAATTGTAGATCACGTGAGCCGGCTCATCAGGATCTGCGGCATTGCTACGATCATGTACATTTTATATACACAAAAATGACCCCTAATACAGCGTAATGTAACAGTTCCTAACTTAATATGGAATAGCCCGGGCCGATAGTCCGTGTCGGTTACTTGGGGTTAAATATTACGAACACAGATAAACACAGTGCATGGTTTATTAGCCAGGTTTTTTGAAAAAAATCCAGGCTATTGGATTGGCGAAAGCCGGGCGGCGGGTGGGCGGGCGGGCGGGCGGGCGGACGGCGGGCGGTGGGCGGGCATGCGGGCGGCGTCCACAATCAATGTTAAGTTTGAGTCCATTTCTTTGTTACTGTACCACCTAGGACCACCAAACTTTCACAGCTTCATAATCAAGGGGTGCCCACCACATATCACTATCCAACATGTTACTTTTTTTTTTTAACTTGACCCATTTTTTCCGCGCAATCGACTTAGCCATTTTCAATGTTAAGTTTTCGCGTTTTCAATGTTAAGTTTTCGTGTTTAAGTCCATTTCTTTGTTACTGTACCACCTAGGACCACCAAACTTTCACAGCTTCATAATCAAGGGGTGCCCACCACATATCACTATCCAACATGTTACTTTTTTTTAACTTGACCCATTTTTTCCGCGCAATCGACTTAGCCATTTTCAATGTTAAGTTTTCGCGTTTTCAATGTTAAGTTTTCGTGTTTAAGTCCATTTCTTTGTTACTGTACCACCTAGGACCACCAAACTTTCACAGCTTCATAATCAAGGGGTGCCCACCACATATCACTATCCAACATGTTACTTTTTTTTTAACTTGACCCATTTTTTCCGCGCAATCGACTTAGCCATTTTCAATGTTAAGTTTTCGCGTTTTCAATGTTAAGTTTTCGTGTTTAAGTCCATTTCTTTGGTACTGTACCACCTAGGACCACCAAACTTTCACAGCTTCATAATCAAGGGGTGCCCACCACATATCACTATCCAACATGTTACTTTTTTTTAACTTGACCCATTTTTTCCGCGCAGTCGACTTAGCCATTTTCAATGTTAAGTTTTCGCGTTTTCAATGTTAAGTTTTCGTGTTTAAGTCCATTTCTTTGTTACTGTACCACCTAGGACCACCAAACTTTCACAGCTTCATAATCAAGGGGTGCCCACCACATATCACTATCCAACATGTTACTTTTTTTTTAACTTGACCCATTTTTTCCGCGCAATCGACTTAGCCATTTTCAATGTTAAGTTTTCGCGTTTTCAATGTTAAGTTTTCGTGTTTAAGTCCATTTCTTTGGTACTGTACCACCTAGGACCACCAAACTTTCACAGCTTCATAATCAAGGGGTGCCCACCACATATCACTATCCAACATGTTACTTTTTTTTTAACTTGACCCATTTTTTCCGCGCAGTCGACTTGGCCATTTTCAATGTTAAGTTTTCGCGTTTACAATGTTAAGTTTTCGTGTTTAAGTCCATTTCTTTGGTACTGTACCACCTAGGACCACCAAACTTTCACAGCTTCATAACCAAGGGGTGCCTACCACATACAACTATCCAACATGTGACCATTTTTTTTTTACCTTCACCTATTATTTCTACGTAATTGACTTAGCCATTTTCAACGTTAACTTTTTAACGTACAACGTTAACTTTTTAACGTACGTCTGGTTAAATTTTTTGGTTAAAACTTTTTTGTTATACTATATCTCTGCAACTGCTTCGCCCATTACGTTGAAACTTCACATGGGTGTTTATCATCGTCCATATTTTCACTCTAACCCCCAACCGTGCGGCCCCTGTGCGCAATGTCAAGGTCAAATTACTTTGAATTTATTTGTTAAAGTTTTTTCGTGTACTATAACTCTGCAACTGCTTCACCCATTACCTTGATACTTCACATGGGTGTTTATCATCATTGTCGCACCCGCTTGCAGAAAGCGCGATATCGTCGCCATTTTGGCATACGTCCGTCCGTCCGTCCGTCCGTCCGTCCGTCCGTCCGTCCGTCCGTCCGTCCGTACTTACGAGAGCTACATTGTGAGGTTCTGTGTTGTGCTGAAACCCACCCACCGCCCTATTTAAGACACTGGATACTGTTTTTTCAAATATAATTTAACTAATGGCTAGCTCATTTGCATATTATGTGAACCATTTATTCCGTAAGAGATCGTTAAAGGAAGAAAATAAACCGGAATAAGTTGCTACATTGTGAGGTTAAACCCCACAGTGTAAACATCAAAGGAAATAACCTCACAATGTATCACTCGTTAAGAACGTCCGTCCGTCCGTCCCGTCCGTCCGTCCGCCCTGTCCCGTCCGTCCGTTAACCCTACCGTCCGTCCGTCCCCCGTCCGTACGTCCGTGTGTCCGGTTAAAGTTTTTTCGTTAAAGTTTTTCCATCTACTATATCTATTTTTTTAGTGTCCATGCCTCGCCCCAAGGCGCGACATCCAGGCCACAGCCATCTAGTCTACAAAAAGTGGGTATAATTATGTTATCCAAGTGTCAATGCTTGGAAAAAACCTGGCCTTCGTGGCTTTGCCTCGTTTCTTGTTAAGACTAATTTTCAAATCTCAATCGGTCTGAGAGTTCAAAAATCGGTCCAGAACCGGTAAACTGAAAATTTTAGAAGCCCTGCTGACCTGCAGATCATAAGGAAGTCACATATATAAATATTGAAATTCACTTTGCACACCTGCATATCATACGGAAGTCGCATATATAAATATTGAAATTCACTTTGTGCACCTGCATATCATAAGGAAGTCGCATATATAAATATTGAAATTCACTTTGCACACCTGCAGATCAGAAGGAAGTGGCATATATAAATATTGAAATTCACTTTGCACACCTGCATATCATACGGAAGTCGCATATATAAATATTGAAATTCACTTTGCACACCTGCAGATCAGAAGGAAGTGGCATATATAAATATTGAAATTCACTTTGCGCACCTGCAGGTCATAAGGAAATGGCATATATAAATATTGAAATTCACTTTGTGCACCTGCAGGTCATAAGGAAGTGGCATATATAAATATTGAAATTCACTTTGTGCACTTGTAGATCATAAGGAAGTCACATATATAAATATTGAAATTCACTTTGTGACACCTGCAGGTACATAAGGAAGTGGCATATATAAATATTGAAATTCACTTTGTGCACTTGTAGATCATAAGGAAGTGGCATATATAAATATTGAAATTCACTTTGTGCACCTGCAGGTCATAAGGAAGTGGCATATATAAATATTGAAATTCACTTTGTGCACTTGTAGATCAGAAGGAAGTCGCATATATAAATATTGAAATTCACTTTGTGCACTTGTAGATCAGAAGGAAGTGGCATATATAAATATTGAAATTCACTTTGTGCACTTGTAGATCATAAGGAAGTCGCATATATAAATATTGAAATTCACTTTGTGCACCTGCAGGTCATAAGGAAGTGGCATATATAAATATTGAAATTCACTTTGTGCACTTGTAGATCAGAAGGAAGTCGCATATATAAATATTGAAATTCACTTTGTGCACTTGTAGATCATAAGGAAGTGGCATATATAAATATTGAAATTCACTTTGTGCACTTGTAGATCAGAAGGAAGTCGCATATATAAATATTGAAATTCACTTTGTGCACTTGTTAGATACATAAGGAGTGGCATATATAAATATTGAAATTCAACTTTGTGGCACTTGTAGATTCAGAAGGAAGTCGCAATATATAAATATTGAAATTCACTTTGTGCACTTGTAGATCATAAGGGAAAGTGGCATATATAAATATTGAAATTCACTTTGTGCACTTGTAGATCAGAAGGAAGTCGCATATATAAATATTGAAATTCACTTTGTGCACTTGTAGATCATAAGGAAGTGGCATATATAAATATTGAAATTCACTTTGTGCACTTGTAGATCATAAGGAAGTCGCATATATAAATATTGAAATTCACTTTGCGCACCTGCAGATCATAAGGAAGTCGCATATATAAATATTGAAATTCACCAGTAGTTTGCACAAATATAACAGTGAATTATACCACTCGCTTTTGTAAAGTGAAAGTAATTTACAGCACTCTCGACCAATCAAATCATGTTCTCGGACTCATTCTCTGAATTGCGTGACAGCTGCCTTCACTACGACCAGACTCCGTAAATTAAACTCCATATTTTACACTTGGTTCACTTCGTATTTATACAATATTGTGGGTGAAATGTAATACAATAATTATTTTTATTTATACAAGCTGACAAACCATGTTCTAAGAAATATATATATATATATTGCCACTAGTCATGCTTCTATATCAGGGTTTAATTCTTTATAATTCCAGCACAAAAATATTTACACAATTCCCTAACATTTGATTGGCCCGTAGCAGGTCTCTGTCCAAAATTTATATCCCAGTAAACTCCCATGCCGAACTACTTTCCTTAATCGTGAGGCGCAGTTAAAATAATTCTTAAGAAAACAGAAAATAAACACATTTTCTTGATGAATTTATTTCAAATGCTGGAATTATAAGGAATGAATGGCCTTTTTGTGGAATTTATCGGGGATATAAACTTGGAAAAGTCGCGGGAATACTGGACGAGGCCTTCCGGCCTTCGTCCAGTATTCCCGCGACTTTTCCAAGTTTATATCCCCGATAAATTCCACAAAAAGGCCATTCATTTCTATAGTGAAATATTTTTGTCTACATTTAATACTTACTACTCAAATAGCATGTGCAATACAATAAATACTCTGATGTCGGGATATATGGCTAACACGAATAAATAGTCAAGGTTTTTGTCTCCAAAGAAAGCTTGCTAAATTTTATTACAGATAGTATATTTTATCTTCAACATTCATGGAATTCAAGATTAAATTCCCCAAATTTCTCATTAAATCCAATAGATTTCAACCCTTTTCCTGTTTTTAGATGGCTGCCTTTTTTATTGCCTCATTTGTGTGTTCACATTTATAAACATACAAGTTGAGAGCTTTTGATAATCATCTCTTTGAGATGAATATCAAGGGCTCCCAACTTGTATGTTAGGGATAATGGATATTACTTATGCACATCTTTCTGGCAAAAAGGGCTTTTTCAGTATATATGGAGAATACCAGGCTAGTGTCTTGTCATATCAAGTTTATCAGTTAACCATTTCAACACCACAGGCCTGTATCGTGGTATTGGCAAACATTGTAGATCCATATGAGTCGGCTCATGACGAGCCGTCTCGTCAGGATCTGCACTTTTTGCAAGTCATTTTCATACTTTTGAGAACAAAGGGTGAAAGGTTAATTTAGGGATGGATTGTGTCTAGAGGTTAGGTACCTCTTCAGTACCAGAGGTTGCTAGTTCAATCCCAGCCTGAAATAGGCTGTAGCTCAAGGGAAGAATACTGGGGGCCGTTTCACTAAACTTTGTACATGTACGACTAAAATGTTTGTAAGAGCAAAATTATGATAGTCTGTAATAACAGTAACTATGTTTTCTTGTGAACGATTATTGGATTTACATTTATTGAGCCCTATGCTCAATAAATCTAAATTTACATTGAAATCGTATATTTATATGTGTTTCCAAGAATAAATTGTGTCCAAATATTAAGGGTTATTATTGTAATTATCGAGGGCTGGCTGTTTCAGATCTTTGAACTTGTTCTGTTGTGTCGACATACTTGCCAATTATTTCCTCCCAATCCTCAGTTCCCTTGAAGTTCGGAATATGACTGCAATTTAGTGTATGATATCGTAATATCATCTGATCAACGATGTTAGCACCTGTTTTCTATAGTCACATGCCAGCGAATGTGCGCCATAAAGATGGCCACCCTGATACCCGGTGTTCGCTAGTTCTGCTCCGGTGCTCTCTACAACGCAGGGATTAATTTACCAAGTTTTTGTGGTGCCGGGGCTCAGTTAGGTGCCACCGTGGTAAATCACTCAGCTTTCTGAAGTGAAGCTCGTTTATATTAGGTCTGGGACGTTGTACACTGAGAGAATCTTGGATTGGCAAACTTGTTTTCCCTTGTATGTGAGAGTTGAATCTGGTTATACCCCTTATATGAGTAATATGAGTATGGCTTTGGTGTGGTATGGACCTGGCGTCAGGTTATTCTCATTTCAGGGCTGAATATATTATTTTTTTGATGTTATGATTTTTAGATTTCCCCCCCAATGCAGCAGGTTGAATCCGTTGGCCCGGCCTTAAATGTCCTAAGTTGTTGGTAGGCCATTAAACACCAATAAACAAAGGAACAAAACTTGTTTTCCACTGCAGATTCTAATCCGTTACATTCATGGGATGATACACCATGGAAAATTTGCGGTTGAATGGACATAAAAAATCAATCAATAAAAAAAACAATCGGTCAAGCAAGCGGCCAATCTACAGTTTTATTGTTTCTACTCAAAAGCATATGATTGTACCATCATTTGAACCTTGTTTTTGTTCAGCAGGGCTTTCATTTCAATAGTCGAGTTCATGTCATTTATTTTATATTTTTCGTTCCTGTCGCATTAACTCTTTGCATGCTAGCGGTGAAAATATCCGCCAAACAAATTAGGAGTATATGTTTTACTTCTCTCTGTAAATATGTCTTGGAATTTCATTAGAATTGAGTCCTCTGAGGACTCAATTCTAATGAAATTCCAAGACATATTCATGATATTTACACACAAGGAGAAATAAAGAAAATATGATGATTTTTTTTGTCCGCTCGTTTTTAACTACATTGTATTTATAGCCCACAAGTTTCCCAGCATGCAAAGAGTTAATTCATGGTCTAACAGGTTTGTTTTCTCGAACGTTTGTGGACACAAACAAACGAGTGCGAACATAAACTCACTTGCAATGTATATTTTTCTGGGATTTGTGTTTGTTAATTGTCATTATTGGACTTTGTCTTTGGTTGGTATCCCATGAGTTTCTATGTTATACACACGAGACTGATTAAACTATACAAATTAAAAGATCAAAACATTTCAAACTGTTCATACTGTACATGTAGCCTATGTTTTGTATATAGAGGGTTTAGTGATAAAACCGTTATTTATTTTTCGTGTTATTTATAGACAGGTAGATAAAATACAAGTTTCAAAGGAAGATACGGCATACTGATCTTTTCATCATTCACATTCTCAGAACTATGGCAGTTTTTATCAACTGCCCAGTCATCGTTTCATACTCTCTCTCCCAAACACTTCAAAGTAATTGGCATAATCTCGAACCCAATGTTTTGTTGAGACTCGTAAACCCCTTATAGTGACATGTTTGTCTTCTGGCCCCATGGAGTATGACATCTTCATTGTGACTGCCAGGTTTTCTTGGAATCACAACTTGGAAAACTTTGGCAGGAATCGTCTTCCAATTAGGGCAACTGATAAACTTTGTAAATTATTTTTACAAGTTTATCTGGCTTTTGTACAAGAAAAGTGAGAGAAAAAAAACAACATCTGCTTGTGAGTATTGTAGAATCGTCTCAGCTGAGACGATTCTACAAAACTCACAATCAACCATTTGTGTAAATTCATCAAATACATGTATTCCAAAAGTTCCATTTACACGTATACCTAGAGCTTTGCCAGAACTTTGTTATCTTAACTGTTCATACCTTCTTCTTTCCAATATATTCCTGTCTCTATATGACCTTAGCTGTTGGTGGGACGTTAAACCCTTTGACTTTTCATTTTTCCAATATAAATTTATTTCGATGTAAATGATTTTGGGATTTTCTCCCCAATGCAGCAGGTAACATGTTGGCCCGGCTTTAAATGACCTAAGCTGTCGATAGGCTGTTAAACACCAATAAATCAAATAAAATCCTTCCACTTTCAAGATTATTATTTCTTTATGTGGGTGGTTGGTCGGGTGAAAGCCATGGCATAAATAATGGTAGGGGTTCCTCCTTATAGGAATCATGATTTGCCTGGTACCCTTGGGTATGTTTTTATCTTTGGCTCTTTTGTTACCTGGGAGTTGAATTGGGTTATTGCCCATTATAAAAGTAGTAAGATTATTACTGATCCTACTGCTTTTGGGAGGGGGCCAAGTGATTCTGGTGTGGTGAGGACCTGGCATCAGTTATTCTGATTTTAACGCTGAATATTTAGTTTTTTTTATTGTAAATATTCAGTTCTGATTTTGGGATTTTCTACACATTTGTACATGTACTTGAACATGTACTTGTACAGGTAATATATGGGATTTATTACTAAACCCATTGACCCGGCCTTAAATGACCTTAGCTGTTGATAGGCCGTTAAACCCTAACAAACAAACAAAACAAACGAATAAACTGTCGGATGAGACTTAACTGTGGTCCGGTCTCGGTATGACCTTAGCTGTTGCTGGGACGTCAACCCCATTAAATTTTTCTAATGATCTTTCTGTTTGACTCATGGCAGAATGAAGCATGTAGCTTCTGTGTTGATGCTAGTTTATCTCAAGCAGTAAGTTTTGCCAGCCACCTGACAGCTCTGGGATTCGGTGTCCCGGCCAGACAGTGCAGATGATGTGACTTTGACGACCTGGAGTGTTGCCCAATGGCTGCAAATCCTCTCACTTTCTCTCCTCGCTTCACAGCCACAGATATTTCAAATGGCAAACACCGTTTGTTATGTTTCAAGATCGGTTTTAAATGGCGTTCGAGAAAGAATTAACCCAGTTGACTGTGTGATGTCGACTTCAGATCTGTTTTTTGAATGTTCGATTCATCATCATAACCACTGGTCATTTTAACCCTTACACTGCCGAGTTAACTTTTGTCGTCTGCTGTTTGTGTTCTATTTTCCATTTTTCTCTCAAAAATATGGTTTGACAGGAATGGAAATGATTCAAAAGTGCTGTCAATTGAGAAGGCAGACAAAAGATAAAACAACCTAAAACAACAGCAGACGACATTTTTGTTTGTTGCCTCCAGTTAATGTGGCTCAAATGTTGCACAATCAATCCATTTATCAATCGGTTTGTCTATTAATTCACTGGCATCTGCACTACTGTGAAGTGTACAAATGTAGAAGTATCTGGAAAATTGGGGAAAAAATGCTGTCTCGGTCTGTTATAATAATGGTCAACTTTGTTGTTCGTGCGATTAGTACATTCATCAGTGTGTACATGTTATACGTCTTTACAGTCTGTTTCACGAAACCTGCCCAAATTTTACAGCCATATAAACAATGCAAAAACATTTATTTTTTGTTGATACGGTAATATTAAATTTTAGCAAAATTTAAGAATGAGCTTTCATTTTATTATTCCCCACCACGATAGTGGAGGGGGCATTTAGTGTTACCCTTGTCCGTCCGTCCCGTTCCGTCCCGTCCGTCACAAAACTTTAACGCTCGGGTAAATGTCTCATAATTTCTTCATCCTTCGACTGATCTGCTTCATATTTCATATACACATTGCTCTAATGGTCCTCTACCGCCCTGTGCCAAATCCTGCCCCCGCCAAGCCCTGGGTCAAGGTCACATACTTAGTGCTTCAAAAACTTTAACGCTCAGGTAAATATCTTATAATTTCTGTTTTCTTTCACGGATCAGCTTCATACTTCATATACACATTGCTCTAATGGTCCTCTACCGCCCTGTGCCAAATCCCTGTTCGTCCTGCCCCCGCCAAGCCCAGGGTCAAGGTCACATACTTAGTGCTTCAAAAACTTTAACGCTCAGGTAAATATCTTATAATTTCCGTTTTCTTTCACAGATCAGCTTCATACTTCATATACGCATTGCTCTAATGGTCCTCTACCGCTCTGTGCCAAATCCACGTTTGTCCTGCCCCCGCCAAGCCCAGGGTCAAGGTCACATACTTGGTGCTTCAAAAACTTTAACGCTCGGGTAAATATCTTATAATTTCTGTTTCCTTTCACGGATCAGCTTCATACTTCATATAAGCATTGCTCTAATGGTCCTCTACTGCCCTGTGCCAAATCCACGTTCGTCCTGCCCCTGCCAAGCCCAGGGTCAACGTCACATACTTGGTGCTTCAAAAACTTTAACGCTCAGGTAAAAAAAAAATTGACTTGGAATTTGGCCTCATTTATTATCAAAGCGATATGTGGGGCATCCGTGTTCTATGAACACATTTTCTAGTTTCATTAAATTTTGTCCAATATTGATTTTATTGCGAAAAAACAATTTCCACATGTTAAATCCCCATAGACATCTTCGCAGAGTGAAGATGTCTATGGGGATTTAACATGGGGAAATTTTTCTATTTTCAGAAATAGTGGACCGATTTTCAAAATGTAACTTGTTTTCTTAGTTAGATCATTTCCAAGCTATCTAGCTAGGTTTCAGAATCAATTTCCATTTTTGTTTGTTTTTCGACTCCTCCTTCAGGTTCTCCACCTCTTTTTTCCCCCATAGAGAACTCTTTTTTCGTAAATAAAATCAATATTTGATAAAATTTCACGAAATAAAAAGAAGGCGCATTCTTAAACTTTGATAAAATTTAATATTATTGAAAAAAAACATTGTTTTTGCATTGTTTATATGGCCGTAAAATTTGGGCAGGTTTCGTGAAACAGACAGTAGTGTATATTTCTTCCTGTGTATTCATAATTAAATCTTGAGAGACAGTTATGATGGCATAAACACTGAAATATTTTTTATCGCCACAGTAAAAAATGTCGAGTATTTCCCTGTTTCTTACATAATCAGTGATCACTTGAACACTGTTGGCATGTCGGTAAAGATTCTATTTTGAGCAAACACCGATGATGATTTTGATACGTTTATAATGAGTTTTCCAGCGATGTTGAGGAGCAATGTTGATTGTCGAGGTATACCGCTGTCACGAAAGTGCATACACCTCTCCTGACAAACAGTGAGAAGGTTCACATGCCAAATATGTCGGAACATTCCGTGTATGTGTGTTCTTTCATTACAGTGGAGCCTCTCCAAATCAGACACCCTCCAAATCAGACACCCTCCAAATCAGACACCCTCCAAATCAGACACCCTGGTGCCCAGGGTGTCTGATTTGGAGAGGTTCCACTATGCCCTAGGATGTATACTGTCTGTCTTCAAACTTGGTGTTTCAAGGGTGGTCCAAGAATTAGAAACACAAATATATGGGGTTGAAATATATAGTGTATAGAAATAAATCTATACGACTCGACAATAGAAACAAATATATAGGGTGTAGAAATAACCCTATATGACCCAATACTAGAACACAAATATATAGGGTGTAGAAATAACCCTATATGACCCAATACTAGAACACAAATATATAGGGTGTAGAAATAACCCTATATGACCCAATACTAGAACACAAATATATAGTGTGTAGAAATAACCCTATATGACCCAATACTTGAACACAAATATATAGGGTGTAGAAATAACCCTATATGACCCAATACTTGAACACAAATATATAGGGTGTAGAAATAACCCTATATGACCCATACTTGAACACATATATAGGGTGTAGAAATAACCCTATATGACCCAATACTAGAACACAAATATATAGGATGTAGAAATAACCCTATATGACCCAATACTAGAACACAAATATATAGGGTGTAGAAATAACCCTATATGACCCAATAATGACCCAATACTAGAACACAAATATATAGGATGTAGAAATAACCCTATATGACCCAATACTAGAACACAAATATATAGGGTGTAGAAATAACCCTATATGACCCAATACTTGAACACAAATATATAGGGTGTAGAAATAACCCTATATGACCCAATACTAGAACACAAATATATAGGGTGTAGAAATAACCCTATATGACCCAATACTTGAACACAAATATATAGGGTGTAGAAATAACCCTATATGACCCAATACTAGAACACAAATAGGGTGTAGAAATAACCCTATATGACCCAATACTAGAACACAAATATATAGGGTGTAGAAATAACCCTATATGACCCAATACTAGAAACAACCAAATATATAGGGTGTAGAAATAACCCTATATGACCCAATACTTGAACACAAATATATAGGGTGTATAAATAACCCTATATGACCCAATACTTGAACACAAATATATAGGGTGTAGAAATAACCCTATATGACCCAATACTAGAACACAAATATATAGGGTGTAGAAATAACCCTATATGACCCAATACTAGAACACAAATATATAGGGTGTAGAAATAACCCTATATGACCCAATACTTGAACACAAATATATAGGGTGTAGAAATAACCCTATATGACCCAATACTTGAACACAAATATATAGGGTGTAGAAATAACCCTATATGACCCAATACTAGAACACAAATATATAGGGTGTGTAGAAATAACCCTATATGACCCAATACTAGAACACAAATATATAGTGTGTAGAAATAACCCTATATGACCCAATACTAGAACACAAATATATAGGGTGTAGAAATAACCCTATATGATCCCAATACTAACACATATATAGTGTGTAGAAATAACCCTATATGACCCAATACTAGAACACAAATATATAGGGTGGGTAGAGAAATAACCCTATATGACCCAATACTAGAACACAAATATATAGGGTGTAGAAATAACCCTATATGACCCAATACTTGAACACAAATATATAGGGTGTAGAAATAACCCTATATGATCCAATACTAGAACACAAATATATAGGGTGTAGAAATAACCCTATATGACCCAATACTAGAACACAAATATAGGGTAGTTAGAAATAACCCTATATGACCCAATACTAGAACACAAATATATAGGGTGTAGAAATAACCCTATATGACCCAATACTAGAACACAAATATATAGGGTGTAGAAATAACCCTATATGACCCAATACTAGAACACAAATAGGGTGTAGAAATAACCCTATATGACCCAATACTTGAACACAAATATATAGGGTGTAGAAATAACCCTATATGACCCAATACTTGAGCACAAAATATTTAGGGTTGTAAAGAAATAACCCTATTTGGACCCAATACTTGAAACACAAATATTATAGGGTTGTAGAAATAAACCCTATATGACCCAATTACTAGAACAAATTATTATAGGGTTGTTGAAATAACCCTATAAATGACCCAATACTTGAAAACAACTTTATAGGGTTTGTAGAAATAACCCATATATGACCCAAATAAAAACCTAGAAACCAAACAAATTATATCCGGGTGTTAAAATATATAGGGTGTAGAAATACCCTATAAGACCCAAATACCCTAGAACACAAATAATATAGGGTGTTAAAATAACCCTATATGACCCCATACGTAGAACACAATAAAATAAATAGTAGAAATAACCCTATATGACCCATACTGAACACAAATAAATAGGCCTGTGTAGAAATAACCCTATATGAGACCCAATACTAGAACACAAATTATAATAGGTGTAAAATATATAGGGTGTAAGAAAATAAACCCTACCTATGACCCAATACTTGTAGACAACAAATATATAGTGGGTGTAGAAATAAAACCCTATATGAACCCAATACCCTATAACACAAATAGGGTGTAGAAATACTATATGACCCAAACCCTATGAAACACATAGGGTGTAGAAAATACCCCCTATATGACCCAATTTACCCTACAACACAAATATAAAGTAGAAATAACCCTATATGACAAAACTAGGAAACACCCAAATATATAGGGTGTAGAAAATAACCCTTATATTGACCCAATTACTAATATTATTTAGGGTGTTGAAATAACCCTATATGACCCAATTTACTTAGTAACCCACATTGATGGGTGTAGAAATTAACCATATTTGAACCAATACTAGGAACCTCCCAAAAATATAGGGATGTAGAATAATATTCCCTAATTTATGACCCAATACTTGAACACAAAATATATAGGGTGTAGGAAATTACCCTATATTGAACCCTTATTTCTAAACAACCCAATTATTTAGGGTTGTAAAAATATTATAGGGTGTAGAAATATTCCCTATGACCAATACTAGAACACAAATATATATTGTTGTGGGTTAGAAATTACCCTAATATGACAATATAGAACACATATAGGGTGTAGAACACTATATAAGGGCGTGGGTAAAATAGCCCTAATATGACCCAATCTAGAACACAAATATATAGGGTGTGAAATAACCCCTATATGAACCCAATACTAGAAACACAAATATAGATTATACCCAAATAAAACTTAAATATGAACCCAATAACCCTATTAACACAAATATATAGGGTGTAGAAATAACCCTAATAATTACCCAATACAACAACCCAAATATAGGGTAAGAAATACCCTATAAGGAACCCAATACTAGAACACAAATATATAGGGTGTAGAAATAACCCTATATGACCCAATACTAAACACAAATATATAGGGTGTATGAAATAACCCATATGACCCAATACTTGAACACAAATATAAAGGGTGTAGAAATAACCCTATAATGACCCCAATACTCAAACACAAAAATAATAGGGTGTAAGAAATAACCCTAATATGACCCAATACTAGAACACAAATAGGTGTAGAAATAACCCTATATGACCCAATACTTGAACACAAATATATAGGGAGTAGAAAATAACCCTATACCCAAAATGACCCATACTTGATCACCACGAAATATATAGGGATAAAATAAAACTATAATGACCCCAATACTTTAACAAACTATATAGTGTAGAAATAACCCTATATGACCCAATACTTGAACACAAATATAAAGGGTGTAGAAATAACCCTATATGACCCCAATACTAGAACACAAATATATAGGGTGAAGAAATAACCCTAAATGACCCATACTGAACACCCAAATATATAGGGTGTTAGAATAACCCTTAATATGACCCAAAATAGAAACACAAATATATAGGGTGTAGAAATAACCCTATATGAAACCCAATACTGAACACAAATTATATAGGGTTGTAGAAAAACCCATAATGACCCAAATACTTAACACAAATATATAGGGTGTAGAAAATAACCCTATATGACCCAAAAATTCTAAACAAAACAAATATATTAGGTGTAGAAATAACCCTATATGACCCCAATACTAGAACACAAATATATAGGGGTGTAGAATAACCCAATATTGACCCAATACTAGAACAAAACAAATATATAGTGTGTAGAAATAACCCTATATACCCAATACAAGAACACAAATATATAGGGAAAGAAAGAAATAAACCCTAATATGACCCAATACAGAACACAAATATATAGGGTGTAAGAAATAACCCTATATGACCCAATACTAAACACAAATATAGGGTGTAGAAATAACCCTATATGACCCAATTACTAGACACATAGGGTGTAAAAAGAAATCCCTATAGACCCCTTAAACTAAACACCCAAATAGGGTGGTAAGAAATACCCTATATGACCCCAATACTTGAACACAAATATAAAGGGTGTAGAAATAACCCTATAGACCCAATACTAGAACACAAATATATAGGGTGTAGAAATAACCCTATAAATACCCAATACTAGAACACAAATATATAGGGTGTAGAAATAACCCTATATGACCCAATACTGAACACAAATAGGGTGTAGAAAAAATAATTAATGACCCAATACTGAACACAAATATATATGGGTGTAAAATAAAAACCCTATATGACCCCAATACAGAACACAAATTATATAGGTGTAGAAATAACCCTAAATACCCTACTAGAACACAAATATATAGGGTGTGTTAGAAATAACCCTATATGACCCAATACTAGAAAACACAAACCAAAAACACCACCAAAATAATATGAACCCAAGGGACTTGAACACAAATATAAAGGGTGTAAGAAATAACCCTATATACCCAATACTAAGAACACAAATTTATATAGGGTGAAGAAATAAACCCATATACCCAATACTAGAACAAATATTATAGGGTTGTAGAAATAACCCTATGACCCAATACTTGAACACAAATATATAGGGTGTAGAAATAAACCCTATATACCCAATACTAACACAAATATATAGGGTGTAGAAAGAACCCCTATAGACCCAAATACAGAATCAAATATATAGTGTGTAGAAATAACCCAATATGACCCCAATAATAGAACAAATATATAGATGTAGAAATAACCCTATATGACCCAATACTTGAACACAAATATATAGGGTGTAGAAATAACCCTATATGACCCAATACTAGAACACAAATATATAGTGTGTAGAAATAACCCTATATGACCCAATACTAGAACACAAATAGGGTGTAGAAATAACCCTATATGACCCAATACTTGAACACAAATAGGGTGTAGAAATAACCCTATATGACCCAATACTTGAACACAAATATATAGGGTGTAGAAATAACCCTATATGACCCAATACAAGAACACAAAAAAAAATTATATAGGGTTAGAAAATACCCCCATATGACCCAATACTAGAACACAAATATAGGGTGTAGAAATAACCCTATTGACCCAATACTAGAACACAAAATATAGTGTTGTAGAAATAACCCTATATGACCCAATACTAGAACACAAATATATAGGGTGTAGAAATAACCCTATATGACCCAATACTAGAACACAAATATATAGGGTGTAGAAATAACCCTATATGACCCAACAAAACTAGAACACAAATATATAGGTGTTTGTGAAATAACCCAATAAGACCCAATACTAAAGACAAATATAATAGGGTGTAAAATAACCCTATATGACCCAATCCTAGAAACACAAATTTATAGGGTGTAGAAATAACCCATATGACCCAATACAATTGAACACAAATATATAGGTGTGTAGAAATAACCCTATATGACCCCAATACTAAGAAAACACAAATAAAATAGGGAAAGTAAAGAAATAAAAATATAGGAAACCCTTACTAAACACAAATATATAGGGTGAAGAAATAACCCATGACCCAATACAGAACACAAATATATAGGGTGTAAAAAACCCTATACCCATACCCAAGAACACATATATAGTGTGTAGAAATAACCCTATATGAACCCAATTACTAGAAACAACAAAAGGAATGGTAGAAATACCCTAATATGACCCAATACTAGAACACAAATATATAGGGATAAGAAATAACCCCTATAATGAACCCAATACTTGAAAAAACCCAAATAAATAGGGTTGGTAGAAATTAACCCTATATACCCAATACTTGAACACAAATAAATAGGGTGTGAGAAAATAACCCAAAATATGACCCAATACTAGAACACAAATAGGGTGTAGAAATAACCCTAAATCACCCAATACTGAACACAAATAGGGTGTTAAAAAATAACCCTATTAAGAACCCCAATTCTTTGAACACAAATATATACGGGTGTAGAAATAACCCTATATACCCAATACAAGAACACAAATATATTAGGGTTGTAGAAATAACCCTATATATGACCCTTTCCCATACTAGAACACAAATAATAAATAGGGTGTTAAGAAATAACCCTATATGACCCAATACTGAACACAAATATATAGGGTGTAAAATAACCCTATATGACCCAATACTAGAACACAAAATATATAGGGTGGGTAGAAATAACCCTATTGACCCAATACTAGAACAACCCAAATTAATATAGGTGTAGAAAATACCCTATGACCCAATACTAAACACACCTAAATATATAGGGTGGAGAAATAACCCTTTAATATGAACCCAAATAAAACCTAGAAAACAAAACAAATTTATATAGGGTAGAAAATAAACCCATGACCCAATACTAAACACAAATATATAAGGGTTTGTAAGACCAACCCTAATGACACCCAATACTAGAACACAAATATAAATAGTTGTAGAAATAACTATAAGACCCAAATACCCTAAGAACACATAGGGTGTAGAAATAACCCCTATTTGACCCAATACTAGAACAAACAATTAAATATAGGGTGTAAAATAATAACCCTAAATTTACCCAATACTAGAACACAAATATATAGTGTGTAGAAATAACCCCTATATGACCCAATAACAGAACACAAATAGGTGTAGAAATAAAAAACCCTAAATATGACCCAAATAACCCTAAGAACAACACATATAGGGTTGTAGAAAAATAACCCTAATACCCAATACTTGAACACAAAATATATAGGGTGTAGAAATACCCTAATAAAATAACCCAAATACTGAACACAATATATAGGGTGTAAAAAATACCCTAATAATGACCCCAATACTAGAACAAATTATATAGGGTGTAGAAATAACTCTATATGACCCAATACTAGAACACAAAAATATAGTGTTTAATAAAATAACATAATGACCCAATACTGAACACATAGGGTAGCCTATATGACATATAGAACCCACCCAGAAATATAAGTGAAGTATACTAAAAAATACCCATACTTGACAACCCAAATATAATAGTGGGTGTAGAAATAACCCTATGACCCAATACTGAACACATATATAGTGTAGGAAATACCCTAAATATACACTAGAACCACAATATACGGGTGTGAAAACCCTTAAATAACCCACCCACTGACAACAAATATATAGGGTGTAGAAATACCCTTATAACCCATACCCAGAACACGAATAAATATAATACTAAATATGACCCAATACTTGAACACAAATATATAGGGTGGAAATATAGGTTATGTAATATTCCTCTTATCTGTTTGCTCTGCAAACATGATGATCCTTAAAATGTATTGATGCGCTTCCGTCTGTATATGACCTTGCTGTTGAATGGTGTAAAATACCAATCAATCAATCTATCAGTCTACCAATTAGTATATGCAAGTTGTCTTTGTTACGTATGTTCTTCAAACGAGATGTTAGATGGGTGGTCTGGAACTAGAAACGCAAATATATATGTTGGAACTTCGATACATGCAATTTGTCTGTTATCTATTGGTTTCAAAACTTGCTGTTTGAAGGGTGGTCGGGAACCAACTGCGAGATTTCACCGTTATCGCGACTGGACTATCAGACTGATAGCAGTTGAATGCGCCACTTCCTTTCATGTGTTTCGTGCCACGGCAAAATGGAGCCAACTGACTTTTCGGCCTATGTATCATCCAATCAGCTAGCGCGTTCATATAGGTCTAACCTGATATGAACTTAACATTTTGTTAGCGGTTTTAGGAATGATTTTTGCAAACTCTGTTGCGAACAGTGTAGGCCGAGATCAGACTGCGCTGATGTGCAGTCTGATCTCGGCCTACGCTGGTCGTAATCTCTATAAGCCCCTTATTGTAGTGACGAGTGCCGTACAGCGCCTGTATCTTATCCAACGATCAGTGCAGACACGCCTAAGTCTGTTAATCGTGATACGTATATTTTCACAGTGCAAAAACTTGTTATTGCGTTTGCTGATTTAGATTCTGATCATAGTATTTCCAACCCCTCTGATCCATCGGATGAGACGTGAAACCGAGGTCCCGTCCTATCCCTACATGTCCGTAGCTGTTGCTGGGTCATTAAACCCCTTTCACTTTCTCACTGATCGCCTTGCATACTTGTGCATTTTAAACAAAGTAAATGGTCTATAATTTATTGCAATTTTCATTTCGGCAGTGCTGTAAGTACACTGTCCCCCCATACGTGTACATCTGTATTTGACCTACCAGTTGAATGGACATAAAACCCTGATCAGTCATCACACCATACATGTGTATTCCCGTCTATTCAGTCAGTAAACCTAAATGATACTCTTTTATGTTGATGGGCCGTTAAGCACCATTCCATTCGGTCAGTAAACCAATCACCTCATACAGGTGTATTCCCATAAATATGATCATGCTGTTGAATGGGCATACAACCCCATTCAATCTTTCAATCTTCTCGGCAGTTGACCATCCATTCCAATCATATTTTACTAAATTTCAACATTAAGAATACACTTTGATGCATGTAAAAATTTGAAATATGAAATGACCAAGAACCATGTCGTCTCGTTGGATGTCATCAAATGGACTTTTAACCCAAACAAATGTCGTCTGCTGTTGCTTTTATATCTTGCATTATTTCTCAATAAAAACATGGTTTGACAGCACTTCAGAATCATTTCCAATCATTTCCTAGTGATGTACATCAACAACCCCTGACCTATATTTGACCTTCACCTACATTTAACCTTGAATTACTTAGTTAATTCCCCTTGGTTAAGGTTTTTAGTCAACCTTGGTTACGGTTTTTAGTCAAGCTTGTAGATGGAATACTATTGTGCATACAGACACCATACTTGGATAACTTTTTCTCATAGGGATGTACATCAATAACCCCTAACCTATAGTGTACCTTCACCTACATTTAACCTTGAATTAGTTACTTATTTCCCCTTGGTTAAGGTTTGTACTCAAACTTGGTTAATGTTTATAGTCAAGCTTGTATATGGAATACTCCTGGGCCTACAGCAACCATACTTGGACAACTTCATCTCCTAGTGATGTACATCAATAATCCCTGACCTATATTTGACCTTGACCTACTTTTATCCTTGGATTACTTAGTTATTCCCCTTGGTTAAGGTTTTTAGTCAAGCTTGTATATGGAATACTCCTGGGCCTACAGCAACCATACTTGGAAAACTTCATCTCCTAGTGATGTACATCAATAACCCCTGACCTATATCTGACATTGACCTACATTTAACCTTGAATGACTTACTTAATTTCCCTTGGTTAAGGTTTTTAGTCAACCTTGGTTAAGGTTTTTATGCAGGCCGCGGCCACCTTGTTTGTCGAGCTATGCTGTTCTCCTACAGCTCTTGTTTTATTAATTCGTTCCCACGAAATAACAATTCGTTCCCTCAATTGAATTAACAATTTGTTCCCTCAATTTAACAATTTTGTTAATTAGTGGGAATTAATTGTTATATCGTGAGAACGAATTGTTAATTCGAGGGAAGAATTGTTAAATTGAGGGAGCAAATTGTCATTTCGTGGGAACAAATTGTTAATTTGACGGAACAAATTGTTATATTGTGGGAAAAAATTGTTAATTCGAGGGAACAAATTGTTAAATTGAGGGAACAAATTAATAAAAAAAATCCATGTCCCCAGCGGGGCTCCGTACAAAAGTGATAAGAAAAAAAACTCCTGTAAATGTCTTGTATATGGATACAGAATTGTTCTATAATTGGCGGCAACTATCGCATTGTGTCTGTGAGGTAAAATGCACTTTACCAAACCAAGTGGATATAATGAGGATGACTGGATGATAAATGCGATGTTATGATGTATGTGCACCCCAGGAGACCACAAAACTAATGACAGCATCCCCCTTGTCTTCAGTCTGTTGTCTCCATGTGGGTGGGGATATGTCACTGATGCCCACTCCTTAAAATCAAAGGACTGAATGTCCTGAAATTCTTCGCAGCATGTGTTTGTGGATGACACATAGACTAATAATTAATCTGGAGTGGAAAGCGTTTCGCAAAAAATAAGCGGCAGGAATTTTACAGCAGCAAGTACTACAACAATGAGTTAAAAATTGATTTTTGGAAAACCGCAATATTGTATTCGTGCACCGAACCATGGAGTTACGAATCGCAAATAATCGAGTATGGCGGTTAATCGTCGCACCCATAGACTACGAAAACATTTGCAATAACAGAAATTTAGCACAAAAAAAGCAAACAACACATTTATCACACTCAAAAGGCGATCAAGCTAAGTTGTTAGAACTATTTGTTTATGGCGTAAGACCCGTGTTTTTGTCGAGCCCGCTTGCGGAAACCGAGACATAGTGATCACCATGACGTCCGGGCGTCCATGTGTCCATCCATGCGTCCGAAATGTGCGTTAAAGTTTTTAAATACCTTATGTCTCTGCAGTACTAAGTCACATTGACTTGAAACTTCATATGCTTATTAGTCATCATCCATATATTCATGTTGTATCCAACTCATGTGGCTCCTGTGCCCAAGGTCAAGGTCAAATGACTTAGAAGTTTGCTTTAAATTTTTGTCAAAATTTGC
Source organism: Conchocele bisecta (assembly GCA_029237695.1). Classification (NCBI taxonomy): domain Eukaryota; kingdom Metazoa; phylum Mollusca; class Bivalvia; order Lucinida; family Thyasiridae; genus Conchocele; species Conchocele bisecta. The sequence goes on from CM055268.1 coordinate 109,471,198, forward strand.
GTTGAAAGTTTTCAGATACCTACTATCTCTGTAACTGTAAGTCAGATTTGCTTGAAACTTCATATGCTTATTGGTCATCATCCATATATTCATTCTGTGTCCCACTCTTGCGACCCCTGTTTCACAAGGTCAAGGTCAAATGACTTTGAAATTTGCGTTAAAGTTTTTTTTCAAAATTTCAATCTGGTTAAAAAGTTCAACCCGCAAAATAAGCTCTGCGACCGATATTAGCTAATTTGCATAAAAGCTAATAGACGATCTCAAATTTGGATGTTGGTTGTATAATTCTTCGCTAGCACAAATAAAAACAGTAAACCATGTGACTAACAGGGATTGAACTAAGTGATATGTACAGTGGTGTGGCAGGGGCACCTGACACTAATTCAGTGATGAAATGGCAAACAGTGCAGGTCCTGATCAGACTGCTGATGCACAGGCTGATCTGAATTTATTCTGGTCACAAAACCTGTAAGCCTTATTTCTTCAGTCACAGCCACATATGATCTCAGACAAACATTAAATCGCAATCAAGCAATCAAGCCAAATTCACAGTTTTCTTCATTATTATTAGCACGCCTTCCGAAGGAAGCCGTGCTTATGGCATACCCTCGGCGTCGTAGGCGTCCGTCCGTCCTTCCGTCCGTCGTCCGTCCGTCGTCCGTCCGTCCGTCCGTCTTCAAAAATTATAATGGCCTATATTTTCTGTTTCCTTGCTTGGATTTGCTTCATATTTCACACACGCATTGCTCCAAGGGTCCTCTACTGCACTGTGGCAAATCCACGTCCGTGCCGCCCCTTCTAAGCCCAGGGTCAAGGTCACATACTTTGTGCATCTCGAAACCTTAACACTCAGTCGCTTGGGTAAATAATGGCCTATATTTTCTGTTTCCTTGCTTGGATTTGCTTCATATTTCACACACGCATTGCTCCAAGGGTCCTCTACTGCGCTGTGGCAAATCCACGTTCAAATGTGCCCTCGGTTCCTTTGCTGCCACCGAGCGCGCTTCATTGTCCTCTGACAACTCTTGTTGAACTTCAGACTTGCGATTGGTGATCAGTAACTTCAATGGTAAAAAAATTGAAAAAGACCTACTTTATCATGTACCGGTAAGACAAAGTATGTCCTTGGAATCTGTTCTCTTTTTGGCTAGCAATTTGCCATTGTATTCCGTTATGGCTATTTTGTTTCATATTGGATTCTACCATAAAAGGTAACTAGTTAACTTCTACGGCCCCTGGGACTGGAATCTGAGAGCAAAATGTGGCACTGAACAGTGAATATGGACAAGTATAGTAACTGGGACATTAGTGACAAATCTGGGCGTACTGTTTGTCTGGTCAGGGTCTAGGGATGGGTTGTGGCCTAGAGGTTAGAGCACTGGACTTCACTGCCAGAGGTTGTGGGTTCAATACCGTCCCAAGGCATGAACAATACTTACATAGTATTTCCATTCCACTGGTCTTTGGGTGAGACTTGAAAACGAGGTCCCTTCTCAGAGCTCCAGATAAGTTTTGTATCTAAAGAGTATTGTACCCCCATATTTCAAATTCAATGCATATTCTACTTTTACAAATGTAGTATTTATTTTCTTATTAAATAGGGAACAAATGATAAAAAATAAAACCAATTTAAAAACTCGCTTATTTGAGCTGCAATTTGCTTGTTTCAGCTCAACTTAGTAAATTTTCAACTTTATTACAGTATTGTCACTACATGTATTCAATTTGAAAATCAATGTGTATTTTCACATTGCTGTGAGTATTGTAAAATACGCCAATACGCACCTTATCTGGAGCTCTGCTTCTATACATGACCTGTTGCTGGTATAGTTAGACCCATTTACTTTCACTTTTCAATCATTTTCCAGTTCGCCGGGTGCCACCACATTTCTCCGAGCTGCCCGAAAGTGTCGATGCGACCCCGGGTGGCAATGTGACCTTGACGTGTCGGGCTGTGGGGTCGCCTATGCCCATCGTGCGATGGCGCGACGGAGCGAAGGAATTAAACCCCAAGGAGGATGAAGCACCAATCGGCCAGAATATTCTGTATCTAACGAAAGTTCAGGCATCGAAGAATTACACGTGCGTCGCATCGTCGGAGCTGGGGAATATCGAGGAGATAGCGGAGGTCCGGGTAAAAGGTAGGATGCATGACGTGATCACCGTAATCCCCACCCCCATGTTGTTGTTATATCACCCTCGTGTTGTGTTATAGCCAACCCCGTCCGTTGTGTCAGACCTGTATTGCTGAAGTAATCGTGAAGTTTCGCTGAAGTATGCCAATGTATTATTATTGAAGTTGAAAGTTGTGTACATTGGATTTTGTTGATTCGTAGAATGTTTGTGTCCTTTGGCATGATGGGATGATATGGTCGTATGGTAGAGCATTCAATTTCAGTACCGGAGATCGTGTGTTCAAGTCCCGCATTATGCATAAACTAATATATTCATAGTATTTCCATCACACGTGTGGTTCAAGTGAGACTTAAAACCAATGTATCATCTCTGTTTAACTCTAGCTGTTGCTGGGACACTAGACCGTTTCACCTTTTCAATCCCCGCCCTAGGCATGTACCCCTTTTCATTCTGAGGATACGCCATTTTGTTTGTGGAAAATCCTAAATATTTTCTGTATATGTACTCAGAAGTGTATGTTGCAACCACCATTTGAACCGTCTCGTCGAGACGTTTCAAATGAGTGGTCACAACATATACTTTCATTGAGAAATAAAAAAAATAAAAAAAACATATTTAAAAAAAGTCTTACCCGTAAAGGTGTAATCCACTTGTAATGGGTTAATAGCATTTCTATCATAGGGTCTTTCGGGTGACACTTGAAACAAATGTCTCCCTTTTTGACTTCAGCTTCTGCTGGGACGTTAAGCCCTTTTACTTTGTTTGTTCATATTACTGGATTCGACGTAAATATTCCGTTCTGATTTTGGGATTTTCTCCACAATGCAGCAGGTTACATGCGGGGTCGAACCCGTTGGCCCGGCTTTAAATTACCTTAGCTGTTGATAGGCTGTTAAACACCAATAAAACGAATCAATCAAATCATATTACTGGTGTCTGCCTGTCCAGGAAGTTTTTTCCGATCCCCCGTTATTGGCATCGTCTGTTGAATCGATCGTAACCCGTAAGCCGTATGAAATTCTCTTCCCTTGACTTATCATTAGCGACATCTCGACCATGCGTAAAATTTGTGACTAAATATTCCTTGCATTTTGGTGCATTGTTTGAATATTAACCGGCGTGTTTGCTGCACATTTGATGCATCGTTCAATACCCGTCCCCCAGTGTTGTAATGCTGTCTTAAAGGTACACGCCCACTCGGTAGGCACAAACTGTTCTTTATATCAGTGACATCATTTTGAGCCGTTTTCTGGCAAAATACACATTCATTCACCATTACCCCACATATTGATTGGCATTATTACACATAATATATCGGACATAATATTTGCACACTGCTTTCAGGGGCCTCTGTATTTATTTTTTGATGTCCAATGATCATACTTTATAATCTGTTGAAAATATTATTTTTTCAGGTGACACATTTAATTAGTATAAATAAATAAAAAAATATCATGTCTCATTTGCATATAAAAATAGCTTGATACCACCACGCGTCACTTTCAGTAAGATAAATATCACTAAATGATTATATCTGTATAGCGGGCACTCGTAATTTTTAGAACTGGTGGAATAGTGACACAATTGTACACTTATTTAACTCTTTGCATGCTTAGGAGTATATGTTTTATTTCTCTCTGTAAATATGTCTTGAAATTTCATTAGAATTGAGTCCTCATGACTCAATTCTAATGAAATTCCAAAACACATTCATGATATTTACGGGGAGAAATACAAGAAAATATGATGAATTCTTGTCCGCTAGTTTTGAACTATTTATAGCCCACAAGTTTCCCAGCATGCAAAGAGTTAATTCCTGTTAAAAAAACATGTTGTGCCTACTGAGTGGGCATGTACCTTTAACGTTCGAGAAAGGAACTTGTGCACTGCTGTATTCATGATGTATAATGATTTCACTATGAATATGTAGACCATACTTGTTACATTGATCTATATTTATAAATATCATTACATGTACATGACTAGTATATTTCCCTACAACATCATCATTCTTCAGGCAGTTTCATCATTTCTTGTCATTTGCTTATTTTCTAAATATCTTCCACCAATTTTTCTCATTTCTCTTCCAAAGTATATGTTGCGACCACTCATTTGAATCTCTTTGGCGAGATGCTTCAATTTGGTGGTTACAGTATTTACTTCCTAGAATAAGAGGCAAATAATTAGAAAGTTATATGGGGAAAATTGTGTATCGTCAACAGATGAAGCGTACTTTTGCTTAATTTCTAAATATTTCTGTCAATTTTTCTCGTTTTTCATTGAATGTATATGTCTCGATGAGACGGTTCCAATGGTGGTCACAACATATACTTCCTAGTCGATATTAAAAAATTATTGAGTATTTTCCATTTATAATTGAAAATAGTGCATTATCAGCATTTGAAATGTTAAATTCAAGGTTGGGAATTGGAAACGAAAACTTTGATTTGTGAACAAATACTACCTTAGTATCTGGTTTAAAATTGCAATGTTTATTTACGACATTTATTATGTTTATTTACGTTATCGTGGTAATTCAGTAAATGACACTTCTCTATGGCAGGTCAGTATAATTGACACTAACGGAGACGTAATTTGTTTGTAAGCAACAACACAGTCACTGCAGCTTTGTTTGGGAGTCAATTATCGCATGTCTAAATTGGACTGGCAGATTATTTCATGATCAGGAGAGTCATTGTGATGTTTTAGTCAGAAGGAATCGGGTACAAAACTGCAAGTTTCCAAACATAAACGGCGTAAAAGTTAGGTTAGTACTGGACCTATGTTGTCTGTGCTTCTCCTCCCATCAAAGTAAAAAATCAGTTGGAATGTGTCGGATGATTGATTAACATCTACACTGTTTGTAACGAGAACATTTCACTCGTTGGTTACAGTTTTTTCACTCCATTGTTTTGAAACTGGAACCCATGCATGATTGTGCAGCACGAAATCGGGTTAAATCGGGTTAAATCGGCACGTTTTAATTAGTGTCAAAAGCGATAAAGATTCCCACTTCTTCAGTACATTTGTTTTAAAATACTCGTAAGAAATATTAAGAGAGGTAGATTGATAGAATTACACGTTGGGGGATTTCGGAAATTCTATCAAGGCTTGATTGCTTAAAATAGCTGGGATAAATTGATATTAATGGGTTTTAAATAAGGAAAAATGAAATTGGAAAATGTGAATTTGTTGTTTAATGATATTCTCTGTGTTTTCTAAGTTGATTTCCAAGACTTTCTGACTACATGGGGATTCATCAGCTACCAAATAATGAAATGAACGTAATTTAACAATGTAGACGTACCATAATAACCCTAAATATTTAGACACAAATTTATTCTGGGGGATACACACATTAACCCTTAATCTTTCTGTCGTCTGCTCTTTATTTTCGGTTTTCCATTTTTATCATCAAAAACATTTGACAGCACTTTAGAATAATTTACAACATGCTTTATAATTAACAGCACTTCAGAATCATTTCCATTGGAAATGATTCTGAAGTGCTGTCAAACCATGTTTTTATTGAGAAATAAAGCAAGATGTAAAAGCAACAGCAGACAACAATTATTGTTGCGTGTAGTGGTCTAAGGGTGAATAGCACAGCAATAAATGTCCAGATTTACAGTTAGTATGGTTGTACTTGTTTATCACAATAACAATACAGTCGAACCTGTGTTAACGACCACCTGTGAATAGCGACCACCTGTCCACTACGGCCAGCTAAAACCCCCCCCCCCCCGTCCAATTTGTTCTTTAAATGACCTTGGAATAACGACCACCTCCGAACAACGACCAGCGACCAGCGATTTTCGTTCCCATGCGGCATTTTTTACTGCAAACAGCGACCATTAGCGACCATTAGCGACCAAGTCATGTTTTGTCGGCAAAAAAAAATAACATCGCAATCGCTGATTTTCCTTTCATCACAAAACTCGGCGACATTTTTCAATGAAAAATATTGCGTAACTCCATTAACGGTAATTCCCGATATGTATTCCGTGTCGTGTATTCCAATAGGCATAATGCAATTCTGCGCAAGTCATAAAACTCGATCATTAGCTGGCAAACTGTGTTTACACGATGCTGATTCGTCTACAGTGACAAGACTAAGACTTCAAACACACGGCGCGTGTCAAGTGTAAATTTCACACATCGGGCACAAGGCCATATCAAAGATCAATACACGCGGTTGCTGACATCAGTCACGTAGTCCACACTAGACTGGTACCCTGTCTGATGCGCAGCATATATAGCGTTATTCCTAGCGACCGGGAACCAGTCTAAAGTGACACGACAAACGTGTTTATATGAATTGGGTCGATCTCCGACAAATCCCGGCTTATTGCATTAACGACCAGACCAGGCAGTGGATTCGCGTAGTCTGCCCGTGGTTTACATGGTTTACAATGCTCGCAAATCTCTAATTAAAAACATCAGTAATTACGTCAGCGGACATTGCCAATTCGTCATAGGCTGCTTAAATATTCGGGCTTGACCAGGATAGTATACAGTACATTGGACAGAAAGCAAATAACCCTGGTGTTCTCTCCTGATTTGGACACCTAGCTCGTGTGGGTTACTGGACTTGACGCATTCAATGAAATATTTTTTTGTTACAAAAAAACTCGCGGTTTTCACAGGCCGCGCCACATAGGCTATCGTTTTAATACAGACTATATGACCGTTATTAATTTCAACTGGTGGTGTGAAATACTAATGGTCATGCTAAATTAAACCACTTACATGTAATTACGACAAGCTATTAAATGGTGCACCAAAGCGGACCGCGAGATATACTTATCGTGAAGATAATTACTCCCCTTTGTATATAATTTCCAAAGCGAGGCTGGGTTCAGAACACTAACAGCAAGATGACAAAACAAAATAAATTTACTATTTTAGCCATTTTCGTGCAATTTTTAATTGATGAAAAGCATGCATATATATTACAATAGAATGCTAAAAACATGGCCGACTTTGTTGTGAAACTGGGTAAATGTTCGACCCTTGGAACAACGACCACCTGTCAACAACGACCACTTTGGCCACTTCCCTTTGCCGGTCGTTGTTCACAGGTTCGACTGTATTTGGATACAATTTGTTTTGGGAAACGCCTATTGTATAGTATTGTATAGGGGTCTCCCAAAACAAATGGTGTCCAAATATTTAAGGTCATTACGGTAGTTCACTAACTCGCTGTCTGAACTGTGTGGCTCGGTTGTATAGAGGATGAGTGATTATTGAACTCCTTGCATGCTGGGAAATTTGTGGGCTATAAATAGTTTAAAAAATGGCAGGCGGCAATTCAGGATATTTCCTTTTATGTCTACCTGTAAATATCATGAATATTTCTTGGAATATCCTTAGAATTGCGTCCGGAGAATAGTGAATAAAATGATCATGAGTTTGGTTGGAATATTTTTCCTGCGACTTCGTCTCGTCAAGTTCCTACACAAAACTGCACTGACATGACATCGCTGTTGAACTTTTTACATGACAATTCATCATGGAAAGCATGTGTGTAAAATAATGTCATTGCTTGTAAGACGTTTTTACTCGCACTCGTTGAAACGAGAATTAATTGTCGAGACCAATCGACAGTTGTAGCATTGTTTTAGCACAAACTGCCACGTTGCTATCGTAACTATTCGGGAATTGATTGTGTTTTGTCTAATTAACGCAGTCATAATTGTGTTTAAATATTTTTGTTCTCTCCTTAGTTAATTGCATATTTCCATCATGCCCACAGGCACATGTGGCATTGCGATTTGTCTTAATGTCACAGGCGTCTGTGGGTTTCGTTTTATTTAGCATCAAACCACAGGCACCAGTTTTAATGTAAATTGCGAGCTTCCAAGATCTGTGTTTTACACAGCTTAACCCTCAGTACAAGCTGAATTAATTATTTTTATTTTCAATTTTTCTCATGAAAACATGTTTTAACAACATTTTAGAATCATTTCCATTTTCTAAAGTGCTGTCAAACCATGTTTTCATTGAGAAAGAAGATAAACTATAAAAATAACAGCAGACGATAATTTACCTTTCCAGCATTCTAAAGGTTAAACCTAACCAATTTGGAATACGCTTTTAGGCAGATGCAAGTTTTGAAATATTTTATTTTCTATCTTCTCAATGAAGGTATATGTTGTGACCACTATGTGAACCATCTAGTTGAGACTGCTCAAAAGGTGGTCACAAATGGTTGGTGTGGTGAGGACCTGGCACCAGATCAGGATATTCTAATTTCGGGGCTGAACATATATATTATTTTGTAAATATTCAGTTCTTCTTATTTTGTGATTCCCCCTATCAGTACAGCTGAAATACGGGATTCAACCCTGTTAACCCGGCTGAAAGTGACCGTAGCTGTTGACATGTAAAAGCCGTTATACAAATAAATAAATTCACATAGTTCATTCTACAGTATTTCCTGCGTTGAATTACATAGAAACCAATATTAGATATGTCATTTACTTCAAGTCGAACCCAGATTACGAGTTTGTAAATTGTGACATATGATGAATGGCGTAATGCGCCCACGTGAACGAAACCTTATACCACACTGTCTCCACACTGTCACCCACACTAGCTGTTATCTTCTGTAATTGCCTTGCAACATAACGTGGTGCTTTCTGCAACATTAGTCGATGATCTAATATGGTGAATGTTATGGTCATATAAAAGTTGATACTTACCAGCGATATAAAGCTGAAAATGCCAAAGTTAACACTTCAAATGCGGGAAATGTAAATTTCCGTCTGCTGTTATTTGATATTTTGTCTTCTTTTCCTATAAATATATGTTTGTTGTGAAAATGGAAATTAAAAAGTAAACAGCAGATGATAAAAATTCTATTCAGCAATGATGAATTAAATTTTGTCGCCTGCTGTTTATTGTTTAATTTCAATTTTTAGCAACAACAACATGGTTTGTCAGCACTTTAAAATCATTTCTGTATCATTTCTGACAGAAATGATTTTAAAGTGCTGCCAAATCATGTTTTTATTGAGAAAAAAAAACAACATATGAAACAACAGCAGACGACAATTTTTGTTTCCCACATTCAAAGGGTTAATCCTAACAATGATGAATTAAATTTTGTTGTCTGCTATTTATTGTCCTGTTTTTTCTCAATGAAGACATGCTTTGACAGTGCACGAGAATTTTGTCAGTTTTTTCTCAATGACGACATGCTTTGACAGTGCACGAGAATTGTCTGTTTTTTCTCAATGAAGACATGCTTTGACAGTGCACGATAATTGTCTGTTTTTTTCTCAATGAAGACATGCTTTGACCGTGCACGAGAATTGTCTGTTTTTTCTCAATGAAGACATGCTTTGACAGTGCACGAGAATTGTCTGTTTTTTTCTCAATGAAGACATGCTTTGACAGTGCACGAGAATTGTCTGTTTTTTTCTCAATGAAGATATGCTTTGACAGTGCATGATAATTGTCTGTTTTTTCTCAATGAAGACATGCTTTGACAGTGCACGAGAATTGTCTGTTTTTTTCTCAATGAAGACATGCTTTGACAGTGCACGAGAATTGTCTGGTTTTTCTCAATGAAGACTGGATTGTTTTGACAGTGCACGAGAATTGTCTGTTTTTTCTCAATGAAGACTGGATTGTTTTGACAGTGCACGAGAATATCGTCTCCAACTGCCAAAATATGTTTTTGCTAAGGAATAATACAAATATGAAAAAACAACAACAGCAGACGACTTTTAAGGGTTACATAAAGAGACAGACATTTTAGCATTGTTAAGCATTTAGTGTACATTGCAATAAACCTGAGATGCGCATGCATTTTTTGTTAAAATCGACAACCAAACCATAATGTTAACTTGTGCCTGTGCGTTGCTGTCATAACATGTTCAAAGAAAACCTGTTTATTCACCCCAGGGATACATGACCTAAAGGGAGGGAAAAAAAGTTGTCATTTTTTATGTGTTTTTTTTTTTTATTACATATTACATGTGAGACAATTTCTTTTATTAGACAAAAACATTTTTCTGAAGAGAAATATAGAAAAAGTGGTGGAAGTACATGTACCGATTCTCGCCTTTTAAAATGAATATGCTTGTATATTTTTTGTACAATATTTTTACCAGTCCAGATAATCAAAAGCAGGCTTATACCGTATTTATTCTAATAAACACCCTAGCGACTATGCAAATCACAGAGATCAAACGTACTGCAACACATAATATTGGAAGTGTTCTTTAAAAAAATTGTAGAAAAATAGCATGTTTTGATTGAAATATGTGATCGTAGTGAGGCGACTGCTATGAGAATACATACGGTACATGTGTACTTGAATACTCAATATATGAAATCAAACTCGGTTTATGTGTATTCGGCATGCATTTTCTTTTTGTAATTGTTTCCTCAGTTTTCCATTCTATTATCGGAGGCCATTCCTCGATTTGTATTCTCGACAATTCTCCACAATCATTTCCTTGATTTTGATTACTTTGTCTCCATATAGAGAGTTCATTTCCTAACTGCGAACAATGGCGGCAGAAAATGGTTTTAGCGCGAATACTGCTTCTGGATTAACTCTTTGCATGCTGGGAAACTTTGTGGGCTATAAATAGTTCGAAAATAGCAGACGACAATTCATTATATTTTCTTTTATTTCACCCTGTAAATATCATGAATATGTCTTGGAAGTATTTTTCTTATTTTACTCTTTAAATATGTCTTGGAATGTCATTAGAATCGAGTCCGGAGGACGCAATTCTAATGAAATTCCAAGACATATTTAAAGAGAAAAATAAGAAAAATACTCCCAATTTATTACTAGCATGCAAAGAGTTAATTTACACTTCTCCAAAGGAACTGTGTGTGTATAGTTTGCCAGCTGATCAAAAATAAACTATCATTATACATGTAGTCATTTTTTTTACAAGCCATTTTCGAAATTGGAAGTTTGAATTTAAAAAAAAATATTGGGTGGAATTCTTTTTAAAGTAGGTGTTTTTTCATGTTTCTCATATTTCTTAGTAAACTTATGTTTTTTTAGGACATTGGGACTGATTTTCATATGTCATTGATACATGAAGAATAACAAACAGTGTATGTGCTGATGATACTGCACAGATACGCAGGGTAATTTAAGCTAAACTAGTCTCCACAGATGTCGCCCTTTATGTGTTATTCACCATACAATCAGAACATACAAAAACATGTTCTTATATCGCTGCAGCAACATGCCAAGTTTCAGAGTTCTTTTGAATACTAGCCATGAAACAAGTCTCAATAACTCGCACCGTTATCAACTCTTTATGAAATCTGTTTTCCATATTCTGAGCCTTGTGATATTGCAAATATTCCTTAGCCATTTTAGATGCCTTCATCTTTTGTCTTTTATGTAACTTCTGTTACCTCAGTTTTTGACTTATCTCGTATTTCTTGGCATGATGTTTACTTCGTGTCAGTTTCGTCTGAGTAATTACGCTATTTTTGTGATGTGAATTATGATTTACTTTATCTAACTTTGTGTATGGCATGGAGAGATGTACCTCATTTCTGTCTGTTGTTGTTGTTGTTGTTGTTATTTTTGAATGCCTGTTTGATTGCCAGTTTAGTTTAGTCCAGTTCCTTCACAGGATTCCCCAAAGCTTCTAGATTAGAATTAGTTTTCGTTGAAATATTTGATTAGTTTGACAACAGAGGAATCATTTACATTATTAACAGACCGGCTATATGATATATAATTGCCCATTCTACAGTGATAAGGTTGGCATGGCAACGGAAGCTTTGATTTCCACTGGCACCCTGGGAAGCAGGGGGGATTACTCCCAATGTTTGTCCAATCAGCGGGCTAGTTATATCTGATACATGGGGAAACCTGCTGGCACGGTAATCTAACTCCAGATGCTGTTTATATCAAAATATACCCAACCACTCATGAATAAATGAATAATTGGGAATTTATGTTACGATTACCGTCGCCGTATGATCATGGTCTACACGTCTGGATGGAAACCTGATTGTAGTTCGTGATTAAAAGTATTTCTTTGCAACCAGTGCAGACCCTGATAAGACTGCACGGATGTACAGTCTTATCAGGATCTACACTGGTGGTAAATGGCAAGTTGTGCGGTTTATACAGCGTTGACATGTTCCAAGTATACAGACTTAGCACCTAGCAAGTCTTACAGTTACTACCGGTAGTCGGATTCAGTAGAAGCTTGCGACCGTGTTTTACACCTGAAAATCAGCCAGAGGATTGGAATATTTCTTGAGTATTAATGATTTTTCTGACACAAGTTGGAGGGATTTCTCGCAGCTGTAACTAGCTATGGACTACTACTGGTAGCAGTGCACTGTTAGTGAGTACGTTATATGTAATATTAATCAGCTACTGCTGCTGATGAGGTTAGTTGAATACCTTGCATTTAATTGTCGAGTGTAGCCATTTGCTTGTCGTTGATGCTGTGGCGTTGCGTTGTTCAGTAATTCAGTTCTGTATTGGCTGGAGAATTAGTGCATTCGGTGTAATACGGCGGATGTGAAACGGTGTGGAATTGTCACTCGCAAGACCAATATGGATTAACAGACGATTCATGTGGGATTGTACTTCATGTGATTTGATAAATTATTGAAGGATTAGTTCTGGATTTTATGTGTGCGGTCGCTTTGTGAAATTAAAAAATTGTCCGTGATTAAATAAATTTCTGCTCGGTTGTTTTGTGGGGTGCGTCAGGTGGTGTTGTTATCATTATTGGTACGTGTGGATAGGTTTGCTCAGTGTGTGTTCAGTGTTGGAATTTTTCTATGCCATACACATTGCAGACGGAATTTTATTTCGAGCAGGTTTTCAGGTGAATTAACCTGGTTTTGTCGAATATAGTGTTATGTGAAGCGAATCGCGAAGGATATTGTCAGTCACGTATCCCCACCCGTGAGTGTGGCGCACACCGTAACTATGTTGTCACCGTTACGTGTGGTTTCGACGTTAACAGTGATCTTTCTTCACTTCGTGTCGTTTACTACTGCAGCATTGCCCAACCCGCCGGTGAAATTGACGGCGTCGGACATCACCCCATCATCATTAAAACTCGCATGGAAACAGGCTAGCCGCTCGGAGAAAATTGTATCCTACATTGTGCAATATAAACTGAAGCATGATCCTGGAGAATTTAGGCAAATCACGGGAATTCGTGGCACAGAGTACACGGTTGAAAACATGCACGCCCATCGCCAGTATATATTGCGTGTTCTTGCCGTGGCGAAGTTGGGGCGTAGCACACCCAGCGCCTCTATCGAAGTAGTGACGGGTGAACTAGGTGCGTATCAACCCATGTATTGTCACGTCCAGCTTTGCTGCTAGAGTATTCTGGTATATGGTCTGATTAACACAATGTACAATGTACAGAACTCGAAAATACTATTTTTAAATTTGAATAATAAATTCCATGAAGTGTGGAAAAAATACAATTTAACCCTTAGACCGCTACACACAACAATTGTCGTCTGCTGTTGCTTTTATGTCTTTCCTTATTTCTCAATAAAAACATGGTTTGACAGCACTTCAGAATAATTTTGATGATAAAAATGGAAAATAGAAAATAAACAGCAGACAACAAAAAATTAAGATAGCGATCTATTTGGTAATTTCTAATGCATTTCTGACATATTTCAATCAAAAATATTTGCCGGTCAAGCCAAAAATGTATTGTGAATTAAGTATTTTCGAGCGCTGTATAACCTTTCTTGATTACTAACTGTTGGATAGCATTGCACAAAATACTAAACCATGTGTAGCTTCCCTCGAAATTCATGATTATATTGCTCACGGTATTATAAGTTAATGTCTTAAACATTTGGTGTTGGAATTTCTCAACATGTATATGTGTGAACAATCTGTGATTGGTGGTTCACATTGCCGAGATTCCAGATCAGTATAGTGTATACATAGGGATATAAATCGAGGCCCTGTCCCTATATGGAGACCATGTGATTTTGTAAAAAGTTGACAAAATGTTCAGAGTACATGCGGAATTATATTTTTGTCATATTTTTATTTTCTTTATGAAGATTATTGTAAATTTTGTAAACATATTTAATGAAATTATGCAGATGTCTGAAAGTGCAAAATCGCATGGCGTGTCTCATACATGACCTTACATGTTGCTGAGACATTCAACCCTTCACTTTCGCATCTGCCAATATCTGATGTTGAGTTTGTTATACATATGTTTTGGGTACAAAATAAATTAATAGACATGCTTATATGCTTATATATTTGCAAGTATATATATATTACATACATGTATTATCGGAGGCGGGATTTCTGCATTTGCACGTGCAGCTTACTTATCATGGAATGGCGTTCGCTTGGTGATGGGAATTCTATATAACTTGCGCAGCCTACTTCTCTACATCCCTCTATAATTAACTCTTAAAGGCGGGAAACAAATACTGTCGTCTGCTGATTTTTCGTTTTTGTCTTATTTCTTCATAACAAACATGTTTTGGCAGCACATGAGACTCGTCTCCATTGGAGACGATTCTCATGTGCTGTCAAAACAGGTTTTTGTCGAGAAGAATATAAAATGAAAAATCAGCAGCAGACGGCAAAATTTATTTCTGCATTGTAAGTGTTAGTTAATCCTTTTTAACTTCCCAATACACTATTACAGCATTTGCACTAGATAAACAATTGTAAAGTGGGCTTTACCTGGTGTTTATTTACGTGTGCAATATATGAACTTTTATAGGTGTCATATTGCGAGTTGACGCATCAATAGTGATTTCTCAATTTGAACAAATTCTCCATCCATTCACATGTTGCACGTAATGAATATATATTTCATTACCGTAATGAATATTTCATTACTAATATTCTACTTTTGATTGATATCGTTTATGAAAGTATTCCGGATTCATTTCCTGCAAAAACGGCTTGTGCTCGCTCCGAAGCATATTTCATTTATCACATGTAACTGGACATGATAAAATTACACTTAATGGCATTGATACAATCTGATCAGGGTCTATGCTGTTCACCATTGTATCGGTTAACAATTCCAAAGGCTGTAATGAACAATGTTGACAACCGTATGAGGCTGTAACAGTGGCAAGTCTTCAATTCGTACACAATCATCCGAATGCAATGCACAATTATGGGAACCCTATGAAGCATTTTAAACAAATTGCTGTAATTGATTCTATTAGCCCTTAGAATGCGAGAAATGTAAATTGTTGTGTGCCGTTTTATATTTTGTCTTCTGTCTCAATAAAAACATGGTTTGACAGCACTTTAGAATCATTTCCTTTGGAAATGATTCTAAAGTGTTATCATAGCATAATAAAAAAATTAACAGCAGACGACAGGATCCAGGATTTTGGGTTAGGGGGGGCTTAACTATTTTGCAATACTTGACTATATTATCGAACGAGTGTAGACGCGCTAGGGGGGTCCAGGGGCATTCTCCCAGGAATTTTTTTGAAATCTACATCACATTTCCTGCTTTCTGGCGCATTTTGGTGCCAAAAAAACCCAATAAACAATAAATTCACAACGTGAATGTAGAAACGTGCCTTGTAACATGTAAAAAATCTTTACTCGGCGAATTTTAGGGTGGGCGCGCGCCGGGTCCGCCCAACCCCCTGAATCTGCCCATGGTTTAATAAAGGTTCATGAAGGCGTGTTACAGAGTTCTTTGTTAGTTTTTGTCGCGCCCACTTGTGGATATAGGCGATATAGTCAGCACATTGGCGTACGTATGTACATGCGTACGTGCGTCCGGGTTAAAGTTTTTGGTTAAAAGTTTTTTGGTATACTATCGAAGCCTCGACAGGCGCGACATACGGGCCGCGGCCATCTAGAAGTGTTTTGTGTTTTACACAACTCTACAAGTTCAGGCAAATTTACAACTCGATAAGTTTTAAACTCTGAATTGTATGTATGACTAATTCTTGTAACTACCATTTCCGCATTTCGTGTTCTGAATTCCAACATTAACATCATATGTCTCGGCATTGTAATGAGTAACCGCGAAGTAGCAAATGAAAATACAACGATAGTTTTTACCGAGTTACCTAGGAAATCGTTATGAACACTTGATGTAATGAGCATTGGTGCTAACTACAAGAGCAGGTGTTTTTGGGCAGACATGGGTACAGTTTCCGCTTCATGGCACAATAGTTTACACAACAACATCCACAGAAACAATTCATTATCTTCTCCAACCGTTCATAAGAATATTTTTTATGATTTGCAGAGTCTGACATTCATTGAAGAGTTTGGGAATCTGTGGGGAAAGTCTGGTTTGATTATGGTCGATCCTTCTTTCTTGGGTTGCAGAGGTCCACCATTGTTTAACTCTTTCACCCGTACGTAAATGGATTTTGATATGTTAATTTTGCAACCCATCCAATTGTCACAATATGACCTTAATTCAGACCATTACATTTATGAAAAGGGGGTTCTTTTGTTCTCAAAAATATAAAAATTACTTGCAAAAAGTGCAGATCCAGATGAGATGGCTCGTGACGAGCCGGCTCATCTGGATTTGCACTGTTTTCCAATACCACTATACAGGCCTGTAGTGTTGAAAGGGTTAAAGCTACTTTATTAGACGACAAGCATCGCTGAACTCCATGTACATATGCACACAGTTGATCAGGAACTGCACTTGCATTCAGTCTCTGAAGTTGGCTTGGTGCTGTCATCAAAATGATAGATCGTGACTGATTGTGTGAAGAAGATGCTGCTAAAAGAGAAAACTCTAGTTATCCCCTCGCCGATGGGCAAGAGGGGACATAGCATTAGTCTATGCACGTACATGTGTGTGTGCGTACGTATATATGTTCCTAACACCTTTCATTTTTTAATGACTCATGAACCGCTTAACTGATTTTGATAATATTTGACCACCATTTGTGTCTATGGATGGTGCTTTGTTTTGCATACGACCCACGTCCGACCGCCCATGGTCAAGGTCACTGAGGACTTGCATTGACCTTTTTGCCTTGTTGTGGCAAAAATGTTAAAAGTATTTTGTTTGTTATTTAGGCTGCCAGAAGGGATTAGCTTAGTGATAATGATGCCCTTGTTCACTTCTATTCTGGGAAGAATGTTAACATGGATTACATAATTGAAAAAGGGCGCTACATTTGGGGTTTGGAGTGTGTTGAACAATGTCTGATAATGGTAACTGGTAACTGAAGAGGTGCGGAATCCAGTGAACTCTGGCAACTGGTTTGGTACTAATTCGGAACATCCGATAGTGCTGCACTGCACAAACAATTACTCAAACACATGTAGGTAGTGCATATGATTCATTTGTTGATGGCACATGCAGGACTGGATAATTTCCCTGTGCCCACAAGCAAGGAATTTTAATCTGTGTTCCGGGGGGGAATGTTTTGTTGAAACAAACACGTGTTTGAGATGGAAATATTAATCTTTCTGTTTGCTGAAAAATAGTACAACCTGACCTAACATACTTACAACCAACATTCACCCGGCTTAGAGTGACCAGCATATTCGATTGAAAAATTCCTCTAGGTTTTCATGATCAGATCATTTGTATATTTCGGAATGAAATGTGCTCTAGATCGACAAGTATGTAACATCAAACTTCACACATATATATTTAACACCCGCTTATCACCCTTGCCAGACGGTGTAAACAAGCGGTAGGTAATTAATTAAAGAGTGTATGATATTTACTATTTTTATGCGGCGGGGAAACATAAATTGTCGTCTGCTGTTGTTTTACATTTGTATACTTTCTCAATAAAAAACATGGTTTTCCAACACTTAAGAATCATATCCAATGATTCTAAAATGTTGTTGAACCATGTTTGAATGGCACCACTTTGTGCCCAAAAGCTCCTGAAATACTGTCATTCAGTATTTTGCATAGTGTAGTGTCTAAACATGTCTTTGTTTAACCCTTTCAACACCACAGGCTTGTATTGTAGTAGTGGCAAACAGTGTAGATCCAGATGAGACGGCTCGTGACGAGCCGTTTCATCAGGATCTGCACTTTTTGCAAGTACAGTAGTTTTTAATTTTTTGAGTACAAAAAACACCTCCTTTTTATAAATGGACTAGTCATTTTTATGACAATTGGATTGGTAGGAAAATTAACAGATGAAAATCCATTCCAGTATCGTAGGTGTGAAAGAGTTAATTAACATTGCTGCATTTTCGTCACATTTTCAGAGGGATCCCCTAATTGGATAGAACTGCACATGTAATTGACTGTGCATATATTCCCAGTTAATCCACACCTGTACCAGTGTCCTGTTGAACACATATGTAATAATGTCACTCAAACCTGCCACACGCTCTCCATAATTGATGGCCACAATTGTAATGGCCGCTATTAACCCACAATTCCTGGAAGCGAAATTTGTCCTCTGCTGCTGTTGGTTCATCTTCTTTCTCCGTATGGTCAGTCGTTCGGATGAGACGTAACTGAAATATTATTGGACAGAACCAAGCATGTTTTCGGTGGGAAATTGGAAACTAAATAAAAAAAAATAGGTCACAAAAATTAATTCAGCTTTGTAAGGATTAGATAACTGCCGTACTTATTCTAATAAAAAACATGATGAATACAAATTGGGAATTTTTACGTTTGAAATACCTTTAGTATTCATAAATTAAAATACGGGACAGTGCTACCATTAGAGAGTTGAAGGGATGTTTAATCGCAATCAATCAATACATTGGAATCAGTACAATGCTACCATTGGAGAGTGATCGCTATTAGATTAAATATCATGGCCTTTTTAAGGTCAGATGTGCTTATCTTACTGTTGTCTATTATATTCTAGATTTTCTTACTTCTAATGTTAAATGGATGCTCCAAGCAATCAGTGAATTTTATTTCTAAGAACGCAGCCCATTTCAGTCTAAGGATACCATCTCATTTTTGTTGAAAAAAAAATCATTATTTTGTTTATTTCTCCATAAAGGTATATGTTGTTATCACTCATTTGAACTGTCTCATCGAGACGGTTCAAATGAGTGGTAACAACATATACTTTGGAGATGAAATGAAGAAAATAGGATTTTTCCCCCTAAAAAGTTTCATACTACTATAATTGTATCCCGGTTTCCTTTCTTCTGTTGGGTTTGTTTGATATCCGGCTATTGTCCTTTACTGAGTATGTAGCAGTATCTTTATATCTGTGTAACTACCTACCATTGCATGTGTGTCAGTCGTAAATGGTAGGGGACATTCAGAATCAAAGAGCTGCACATGCATACTTATGTACATTTTATTTCTCCCAAGTTTCACATAGAGAATACTGCTTCAAGCTTAACTACCATGGCCAGTAGATTTTGTGCATAGCCCAAAATATTTGGACACCATTTGTTTTGGGAAACAAAATAGGGGTTTCCCAAAACAAATTGTATCCAAATACGTTGTCATTGTGATAAACAAGTATACGGACTGTAAATATTTGGGCTTTTCTTGCTGTGAGATGCCATATATTAATGGGTTCTTGCCAGAATGAATTTTATCCGAATATATAGGGTTATTATGGTATGCGACTCCCTATGACAAAATAGGGGATTGTTGAGTTGTCGGCCATTGTAGAGTTCCATCTTGTATTATTAGCCTGTGTTATAGTCGATGACACAAATACTGTGTGTAGGAGGCATTTGTGGCATGGACTGTGACAGAATTAGCATAGTCCATCACACGAATGAATGGAGGGCTGGGTTGTGGTCTAAGGGTTAGAACACCAGACTTCTCACCCGGAGGTTGTGGGTTCAAACCTCGCCTTGGGCATCAAAATCAAAATATTTCCATCTCTCAATAGTCTGTCACATGAGACTTTAAACTGTGGTCCCGTCTCTATATGACCTTAGCTGTTGCTGGGACGTTAAACCCATTCATTTTCACACGAATGAACAACTTTAAGGTTGTTATTTTTGTTTTGTTTGGTAGTCGTGTTCTGCGATTATCATGGATCTCTTGACTTTGTCTAGTAATTCTGTGTCTGTTTACTTTAACGTAATGATGAACTATCTGTACTGTATAACCCGCTCCAATTAGAGCTTGTTAACTGTATGGCATCTGTTGTGCAATGTTGCAGGTTTAATTATTGCTTCTGGTATAGATTACAGAATATGTTGAAACTTCAGAGCTGAAATTTTCTGGTTGAGCTCCGGGTGTAATGTTTGGCATATGTTTCGGAGAAGGAAACATCGTACATTGTACATGTATAGTTAGGGAACTTAAGTTTAGTGAGTTCAGGAAATGTATAT
This sequence comes from Conchocele bisecta, assembly GCA_029237695.1. Taxonomy (NCBI): domain Eukaryota; kingdom Metazoa; phylum Mollusca; class Bivalvia; order Lucinida; family Thyasiridae; genus Conchocele; species Conchocele bisecta. The sequence goes on from CM055268.1 coordinate 109,491,590, forward strand.
CGACTCGTTTAACTCTTATAATAGACACTTGAAGTGATTAGTATATGCTGGAAATGCATGTTGACAGAATTACAATTTGGTATTTATGTGTAGTCAAATGTAAATTTCAAGATTTATAACTCAATACCTATATATTAGTTATTCGGAAAGCATAAAATAGGGGTTTCCCAAAACAAATTTTATCCAAATACGTTGTTATTGTGATAAACATGTACATTGTAGATGCCCGGTCTTACATGACCTTAGCTGTTGATAGGCCGTTAAACACCAATAAACAAACAAACAACCATACTAACCGTAAATATTTGGACATTTCTTTCTGTGACAAACTTTATATGAATGTGTGTTTCCCCCGAATAAATTGTGTCCGAATATTTAGGGTATTGCAGTACATTCCATAGCAGTAAGTACACAATCTCATTTTACTGGTCTTGGCAACATGCACTTTTGTTGAGAACTCGGATGAAATGGGGGAAACTGGATTGTTTATTTTGAAACAATTCACCCTCGGAATCTGTTCATAAATAGCTCTACCCATTGAATGCAAGAAATGTGCAAGGGTTTTATGAGTGTGTTCTGAAAGTTGGCAAATGTAGTCCAGTATATTGCAGGCCACCATATGCTTTTAATTATGAGTAAGTCAAACAGTGGTCAAGTCAATATAAAGCTCGGCCAATACATTCCGGAGTTATTATTGTATATGTCTGTTGGCTACGATGTATATACCAGCCACCAGTACCGTTGTATTCCAGAAATATAGAAAGATTGTTGGTTTAGAAACATTAGATTACAAAAAAAAAATCAAAAAAAATCATAGTGTTGAATTTGTATAGCCAGCTATTGTTTGTAATACATATTGTATTCACTAGGAATATAGAAAGATTGTTGGATTAGACACATGAGATTCCAAAAACACAAGAACCGAAATACACAAATGTGCAAGTGAACTCTGATGTGGCAAACACTGTGGACCATGATGGTCCCAACTGTTTGCCACTTAAGATTTATACTTGTCCTAAAACCCCACATATGTACTCTATTTCATTTTACTGCAGTCTTGTTCCTAGGCCTCCGATCCAAGGAGATAATTTAACTTTTAACCATACATACCATAAAGCCAACATTTGCAAACATTGCAGATCCAGATGAGACGGCTTGTAAAAAGCCGTCTCATCAGGATCTGCATTGTTTGTCAGTATGTTTCTCAGTATCTTTCAGACATTTTAAAAATATCCTTCTCTGACTAATTGAATGGTACAGAACTTAGAATTGAACTATCAATGTCAGGTATTTAGGAGTTAAATGGTTAAAGTTTGAGGTGGGATAACGTCCCCATAGGTTTCCTTCATTCATTACTTCATAATTAGGGGACAGTTTCAAGATGTATTCCCTTTCCTTATACGATTCAAGTGGAAATACTTATGACAAAGGCAGTTTGAGGTGGCATACCCTCCCCTAAGTTCCCTTTACTCATTCTGCCAGTGTTGTTTACTGCCACAGACCAGTGGCATTCTCTCACAGAAGATAGGGATCAGTCGGGCATCACTAATTTATCAGGACAAATTCTAATGGGCCGTGAATAATACACATTCTGTTCAAGCACGATCGTAAATCCCCATCTACTTCAGAGTGTCTCATCTCCGTGTTAATGTAATCTGTTTTGCCTATTATTGCAACATGGGCTTGAGAGATGCTTGATGGATATTTTGGAAGATCACAGTTTGTGTTGTTAGATGAAATTAGCTAATATACTTTAAGTTTTTGCTTAAAATGGGCTTTGGTAGTGAAATAACATTGCATTAAATGGGGTTTTGTTGTGGAATAACACGGTGTCTTTATCTGAAAATACACTGGTGTAATAAATATGCAAATGAAGCTGTAAGACAAACTACATGGTGATAAGTACAGCTTCGGTGTATTACTCTGTGCTTATGAAATAAATAGAATCTGACATGGTTGTTGATTTGATGCAATATTTATTAAACTTGTTAAAATTACATGTAAATGTGTACAATAATTGGATGTCCCAGGGGTGTTCACATTTAGATATGTTAAACTGTAATTCATAAAACTGAGCGCTCCAAGACAGGATTGGGTCCTTTTAAATCATGAACAGACATTTCCATGGAAATTGTGGTAAAATTAAATGTAGGGATTTGTTGCGGGTGTCCGGTATAGAGAGGTTCTATGGTATCTACAATGTTGAAGCATGCATAGTCTAAAATATGGTTTCAGTAATTGACATGAAATAAGAGGAACTTGCAAATGTGGATGATTTAATCTCCTGTCATAGTCATAATCTGGTCAGTTGGTTCTAGTCTATTGATAAGGAGTGGGAGGTGGGAGATCTAGACCTGTGCCTTGTGTCAGGCATATCTGCACATTATGTGGGTGTGACTGGAGAAATGGGGCTTATGGGTTTTGCATCCAGTGTCGATCCAGATCAGCCTGTGCATCTGGGGCCCATTTCACTAAAATTTGTACGACTAAAATGTAAGTGTAAGTGCAGATTTAGAATAGTCGGTAAATTTCAATTGATGGCTTTACATTTATTGAGCATAGGCTGCATATGCAGCCTATGCTCAATAAATGTAAATCCAATAATTGTTTACAAGAAATCGTTGTTAATGTGAAATTTACAGACTATCATAATTTTGCACTTATGAACATTTTAGTCGTAGGAAGTTTAGTGAAACGGCCCCCAGGTCACATAAATTCCCATTTTTCAGTCACAGCCATATATTAGTCCTTGCAGAGGAAACCTGGTACACTGGGTTTCCAACCAGGATAAACAAAAAACTGACTAAGTAACTGGAATGGAATTTGATATGTTCATTTTGCAACCACTCCAACTGTCACAAAACGATTTTCAGACTAGTCCATTTTATGAAAAGAGGGCATTTTTGTTCTCAAAAATATGAAAATTACTTGAAAAAAGTGCAGATCCTGATGAGACGGCTCGTCACGATCTACACTGTTTGCCAATACTACTTACTATACAGTCTCCCAGACTGGTGATCTATCTGACTGAACACCCTCCACTCTGCATGGTTTCATATGCAAGGTTCAAGTTGTGTGTTTTGGTCATCTACCCAATTCTACTGATTGGAATAATTACTAAATTAGTTCAGGATGGTTCCAGACTTTTGATATACATGGGGAATGCTGGTTATCTAGTTATCTTGTACTGATGTTTGGCCAATGCATAGAGATAGCATCTCCACATGTGTGCAGTTATGTCACCTAAAGAAGCCCAGCCTTGTTCTCTGTGATACAAAACAGGTGTGGAGCTCTTGTGTCAACCCTTGTGGAATCATACAGACCAGCAGCTGTTTCGAATAATGTCTCACAGTGGTTCATTTTGACCCAATCCACTCATGTTGCAATCTTCGTTGATGTAAAATGTTTCACATCAAAATATTCGCCGGTTTCCTGTCGAGATACCATTCGGCTCTGTTCAGAAATACAGTTTTCATCTAGTAACTGGCGTAAATTTCTTGCACCGGTTACTAGACGAAAATGTGTTTATGCAGTATCTTCTGAATGTAGCTGAGAGGTTGTCGGGTCGGACTGCAGATCCGGGGACCCCGGCTTCGATTCCCACCTTGGCCAGTGGCAGATTCAACTTCGTGCCAGTCTATTGTCCTATCAGATGGGGACTTAAATAGTCGGCCTGACATGCAAGGTCATCGAGCCGCTGCCGTCGTTAACTATTTACATTTACAATGTAGCTGAAAGGTGAATTTGTCAGGAAACCGAAGCATATTTCAACATGAAACATTTTACACCAGCAGCTGGTTCACAGAATGTCTCACAGGCAGTAGTCGGTGTTGAGAGATCATTGAGAGACTTGATTTTATCTCAACAATTTCTGTGTCTTATGTCAGGTTTTGCCTATTTTGTGTCACTCGGTATTCTTTGATACTATCGGACGAGTTGATAGTCTGGCAGTAGAGCAATGGTCTTAATCACCAGAGGCTGTGGGTTCACTCCCGGACTTGGGAATTGAAATACAGTGGACCCTCTTCATTGTGTTTAATTTAGATTGGTTTCTCTGTGATTTATTTCATTCCCGTGTCTGTTCATGATTGAAAATGACAAACAATGTTTATGGAGTGCTTAATTACAGTGGAATCTCTATAAACCGGACACCCTGGGACCTCCCAGGGTGTCCGGATTAGAGAGGTTCCACTGTACCATAGTATTTCCATTCGGCTCGTCTTTCGGATGAAACTGGATCCATGATCCAGACTGTGTATGACGTTAATGAAATTAACTGTTGCTGGGACGTTGCAAGGTTTTATTTAGCTTGTTCTTTTGCATCATCGTTTGTCATTTATTGCCTGTATAGTTGTATTGGCAAAACGTGTAGATCCAGATGAGCCGGCACGTGACGAGCAGTCTCATCGCGATCTACACTTTTTGTAAGTAATTTTCAAAGTTTTGAAGACAAAAACACCCCCTTTTAATAAATTAACTAGGCTGAAAATCATTTTGTGGTGGTTGGATTGGTTAAAAAATGAACATATCAAAATCCATACCAGCAGTTACTTAGTGGTGAAAGGGTTAAGCAAAACTCATGTAAAACGGACAGTACAATTATCGAAAAGAGACTACATGTATGTGTTCACAAATATCACAATGACAGCCTTGCTCAACAACCATCATGGATCAGGGGAAAAAGTAACCACACTTATCCAGGAATGGACAAATAGAATGAAACCTAGTTAGTCAGACGAGCCTTATTGTTAGTCACATATATCGAGTTGCAGAGTTTGTCGCTGGTAGCCATCACCTCCACAAAGCCCATATATGTCACACTAATTGTCTGTAAATTCGTGTTGTTTCTAGTCAATTAGCCAGCAATTGTGCTTTTATTCCTGTAGGCTTGGAGAATCGTGACCGGTTCCATACGGTGAAAAATCCATCAATTCTTACGGACAGTTGGTAGTAGGCGTAGAATTGTGGCAATTACCATATGGTGACAAATCTGGCAATTCTTTGCTCTTTGTGATTGCTTGATAGTCTCTGGTGACAGAGCATTGGACTTCAGTATCGGACGTCATGCGTTCAATCCCCACACTCGGCATGAAAAACCCCACCCCACTTTTGGGAATTTTCTCAAAGACTCCATACCCGGAAATGTATTAAATTTAATAAATGAAGTAAATAATTATAATTATTTTAAAGTCACTCTTTTTATTAAATTTTCGACCATGAGGTCGAAAATTTAATAAAAAGAGTGACTTTAAAAAAAATGTGTATTAAATGTGCTTCCCTTCGGAGGTTATCGGAAATTACTATAATTATTTTGTTTTCTACTTTCTATTTTCCATTTGTAATCAATGAAAACAGGTTTTGACAGTGCATGAGAATCGTCTCCAATGGAGACGATTGTCATGTGCTGACAGAACCTGTTTGTTGTTAGGAAATATGTTAAAAATGAAAACAGCAGACGACAATATTAGTTTCACGCCTTGGTGAAAAATAATTACACAAGTGACAAGAAATGGCTTCAAGTTTTACACTCCCTCAGCCATTACACACCACAAAATTGAGACGTAATTTTGGAAACAAATCTGCCAGAACATTCTGCAGACATCAGCATTAATCTTTAAAAAGTGTTGGATGTTTTGTTTTTATAAAATCTGCACGTTTTTGCGCTGTTACCATGTAAATAATCACCTGTTTGTGCAGCAGAATAGCTTTATAACTGAACTAGACGCCATGCAGGGCGGAAGCTTGTGAGACTTCGATAAAGCTGTGGAGCTTGTCTGCTGCTGACTACCGGCTGCTCATAACCGGGGATCTCGAAACCTCTGTTATCCAGCAATTATCACCAGATTATACCAAATTGTTCATGCACTGCCATACATGTAGGTGTGTACACACACATCAACATGTCTGTGTGAATTTCATTGTGGATGATATGTAATAAAAAAATGTCACAAATGTCACAATTTGTCCTAAAAAATCTTCTCTCTCCATGAAAGTAATGTCACCATTGGAGATGATTCTCATGTACTGCCACACATGTTTTTGTTTAAAAATATTGAAAATGGCAAAGAAGCCAATGAAATTTAAGTTAAATTTAATTACACCATATGACACAGAATTTAAAGGGTCTTCGGCTGCTGTTTGTTTACCATATAACCGACTTAGACTGAGATCAACTAGCCGTCTCCGGACAGTATGATCTGGGGCCTGTTTCACTAAACTTTGTACGACTAAAATGTTCGTATGTGCAAATTTAGGAACATTTCAATTGATGAATTTACATTTATTGAGCATAGGAGCCTATGCTCAATAAATGTAATATCCAATAATCGTTTACAAGAAAACATTGTTAATGTGAAATTTACAGACTATCATAAGTTTGCAATTAGGAACATTTTAGTGGCACAAAGTTTAGTGAAACGGCCCCCAGGTTACCAAATACATTCTGTCATTCAGCCTTAGCATGGAAACATTATGGACACTCCACATAGGGCACACATCTGTCCTGAGATTGTAATTATGGGTAATATACTCGGTAATTGATTGTTCTTGCCAACTGACCATCAAACTCTGCTTATCATTGCAAGCAGCGGCAGTGGGGAGTGATTGATCACTATTGGCGGGTGGTGGGGTCACATCTGGTCAGCGGGATTATAGGGAATCCTAAAATCTTTGCCCAAAATGCATATGCTCAGAATCCGCCAATCAAAATACTAGAGACAAGAGATTTTAGCATATTAGAGTTATTTTATTCATTGGCCGTTCAGTCAACATTGAAGTCTTAGTCTATAGTATTTTTTTTGAGAAAATACAAACAATAAGACATTTCCAGTTGTTTCAATCCACTGATCAACTTCATTGTTGAATGGATTTTAAACCCCGATCAATCAATAAAGCAATTTCAATCAATCAATCAAATATCATTTGTCTGTTTAGCTCTCCCACATGCAGAAAGGTTGTTGCACGTAATAAATATTTGCACTGATCAAATTTAGCAACATTGAATATATGTGCACATGCTACATACATGTTAACTGACCTTACCATCTTAGAACACGGTGATAAATCTGCTTGAACGCAGCACATGTGTACAAAAATCCCAAATATCCAACAATAGCTGGCATGCCATCTGCACCTGTTGGTGCAACATCCAATTAGAAAGGCCTGTGCAAACTCTCTGAAACAAAACTAACAAAAACCTGCTGGAATGCATTTCCTGGGCAAAAATCAATCTGTCAGTATTCTGTTTCTGAACGTTCCTCTGTCAGTGTGGCTATAATGAGGAATAATGGGAGAAATAACGCCAACTGTCTTTGTAATTAGGTTCTGTCACTGCAACCGGTTGTAGCAGGGTTAAACAAACACGGGGTGATGCGAGAAGCAAGCCCTAGTCTTCGCCGGTCATGGTGACACTGACATTGTGACGTGAATTTACCGGAAATATCCCACATCGGTTCTTTCTATTTAAGGGGGCAGTGACCAGTTAATTGAAAAGTATCCATTTCACTCCTCGGACAGTATGTATTTAATGCAATATTCCAAATAAGTGGGCAGACAACAATATGCGTTCGACATTTGTGACCTAGATACACTATGTCACAACATACCCTCAATTCGTATTTGCCCATTTCTGATCAATGGGAACAGGTCAGATGGCCCTGGAATGAGCATTCATTAATTAATACGATGTAAAATCTGAATAAAATACAAAATCAACTACAAAATAATAATTAAACAATTAAAAAGAATTTTAATCAGCAGAAAGTGTAATATTTATAAATTTCACCGGTGCCATTATATGAAACTGGCGGTGCCATTATATGAAACTGGCGGTGCCATTATATGAAACTGGCGGTGCCATTATATGAAACTGGCGGTGCCATTATATGAAATGGCGGAAAGCCATATGAAACTGGCGGTGCCATATGACGGCCCATATGAAATGGCGGTGCCATTAGAAAGGCGGTTATATGAAACTGGCGGTGCCATTATATGAAACTGGGGTGCCTTATATGAAACTGGCTGCCATATAAATGGCGGCGCCTATGAAACTGGCGCTTATATAGGCGGTAACTGGCACTGCTACCTAACCATTACACTGCTGAATTCTATTTCATCCAATTTGTTTTGTGTCGTGCTCCTCCTAATTATATGCTGTTTATTTATTTTCCATTTTTCTCATCAAAACATGTTTTCATAAAAAAGACAAAATATAAAATAACAGCAGATGACAATTTTCAGCGATTGCAACATCAATGTCAACATCAATGCCAGTATTTGACGTGAATAGGCCAGCAATGTCGACTAAATACTGGCAATCTCCAGCATGATACCAGAGAAATGGCAGATATGTTGACTGGTTAGATATATCTCCACCAGTTGCAATAGACAAAGCATTTGTCTGCGGTATTCCTGTGTAAAACTTCACTCTTTAATTTCTCATTGTTCACCTGAATGTTTTTGGCATTTTTTTTGTGCCAGTTGCACACAGAATGCCATAACAATATGTTGTAACTGCGGTGTTCCTTGGCTTGTGACTGGTTTATTGGTAAATTCTGACTGGTTTATGGTACAATTAGCATTTCTGGGTGATGAGTTCTGCAGTTGTTGTCAACACAATAACGTTTTATCACACACTCATTACTGGAACTGTTGCAGCTAGTTTTATGACCAGGTGAAAAACTCCTGACTTTCTGGTGTGGTTTACGCCAATTTAAACTACCAGTACCACATCCACTTGGCCTCCACCTTCTGACTCAGCGGTACCTTTTGACGTTTGCGACCAGCTCAGTCCCAGATCCACGCAGTCTGATCAGGGAATGTGCTGTTAGCAATTCTATCACTGAAGTATGCTAACTGTTGTTCATCAAGTGATTTGAGTAATCCTGCTGATTGGCTGTACTCTAAATGATGCTCTTGTGTGTCGATGGGCCATTAAGCACCATTCTAATCCTACTAAGTGAATGCACAAGAGAACTAAGACATTCCATTCCTACTGAGAGACTGTGTAAGAAGACTAAGATCTACAATTGTTGTCAAATGTTGTAAGGTTCTGTTCCTCAGCTCACTCATTCATTTATTTTGAGAGAGAACAGGTATATCTTCACCACAGGTAGCAATTGATCTTCACTGGATGTATTCATGTATTAATCTGGAGTATATCTACATAATATTACATATACCAGTTCTGTCTTTGTGAACATGTTTCTTTTCGCTGACCACATCAATGTTTCTCTAATTTTATCACCAACACTCAAGCCTCATGATGATAAAACTTTCTTTGAAGGTACTCGAACATCGACACAAATGCAGGATCTTTAATGGGTCCTCAAGCTCAGCCAATCAGCCAGCTGAAGTCTTACTTGGAAGTTCAAGTAGTACTATAGGAATCGGTTAGAATAATGGTTCGTGATTTATTGACACTTCATCCCAGCTATGTGCACCAGTAATATGTTACTTCTCTATGACCTATTATATGCATTTCTTCCTGTGGTGTTTTTAGACTCTTCTGTGTTGATATGTTGTTAACCGTTTCACCCCTAGAACCCGTCTCTATATGGCCTTAGCTGTTGCTGGGACGTTGAACCCATTCACTTTGACTTTTTCACCCCAAAATAATCGACATTGGCTTTTCAATGTTACTTACCTGAACATGACCTTAGCCAGTCAGTGTCTGCCAGAACCCACGCTCGATTGTGCACCGAGGTATAAAGCTGATGATTGTTTCGCCATTGTCCGTTCTCCTAACGGACCTTCTTCCTTAGATAATTACCAAGCACCAGGGGGTGGTGATTGTTCTGCATGGTTACCGTGGCTCGCATCTTGTGTATCCACACCTATTTTACTACCTGTAATCGCTCTCGGAAAGTTCGGAGAATTGTCAAAATATCTGCTGTGACTGGCAGGTAAATATCAACTGGATATGTCGGATCATAAGGATCTTGTGTATCTTGTGACTCGAAGTTTGCCACCAGTGTAGGATCAGATCTGGCTGCACAGATGTCTGTGCAGCCTGATCTGATCCTACACTGATTGCTAATTTAGCCTCTGTCATTCCATCATGTTGACTGGAAATTAGTTTAGCAGCACCAGAGTTCTCTCTATTCTGTATCTACACGGAACAAACACAAGTTCAGCATTTTTGCACACTCGCTAGGTAAACAATAAAGGTATGAAGAAATTCCGAGGTGTGTGGCATAAAAAGCAACCAGATTGAGATATCCTGACTGTGGAACAGAATAGACGCTCGTCAGTTCATGCAGGTGTAGTTTTTCACAGCTTCAGTTATTTCCTTGAGATGCCTGCCTTCATGAGTTTTATAATTCGCCTCTATGTTGTGATAGCTATTGAGTCATGTAACATGGTGTTTTCTGATTCTTTTGTCACTGTTGTCTGATACGCAAATCTTTGAGGCAAATACAATGCTGGTTTTTACATTCAGAGTGCAACAACTTTGTTTTCTGTTTATCTGTGTCTAAATTCATGTCTCAGGTGTTCTGGGATAATTTACATTTCAGTATGTGCTTGCCAGTACAGTGTTCTGACTCAGAGGCTCCTCTTTAACCCATTTGAGATGGGATACAATTATAGTAGTATGAAACTTTTTAAGGGAAAAAATCCTATTTTCTTTATTTCATCTCAAAAGTATATGTTGTTACCACTCATTTGAACTGCATTCACAAGACGGTTCACATGAGTGATAACAACATATACCTTTATGGAGAAATAAACAAAATAATGAGATTTTTTCAACAAAAATTATTGTATCCGAGACTGAAATGGGTCAACTCAAGCATGTTGACACTCTAAGACATGTGTGCATGCTTTGCTATCATGAGAAGACATTATCCATGGATATAATTCATAATGAAACTCTTCAAAGTTTAATTTAGATACAGTGAGATTTTCTTGGTGTCCAGTTTAGAGGGATTCTGTATTCTACTGACTGAACACCTGACTTCCGATCCGGAGTTTGTGTGTTTAAACCTCGCCTTAGGTATCAAAAATATTTTGATAGTATTTCCATCTTTCGGATGAGACTTGAAACCAAGGTTCTGTTCCTAAATGATTGTAGCTGTTGCTGGGACGTTACACCTATTCATTTTCACTTTTATTGGTGCCCAGATTAGATGGTTTCTACTGAATACATATGGTAAAATTTGTGCCATTTCATGTTCATTGTACAGATGGATGTGTGGACATGGTGGCCCTTAGTTTCTATGAACTTTGATAGTATCTCAGTGGTAGATGTCCGAACTGCTGATAGCTTATCTAGGATTCTGACACGCTTACCCAATATGTTTCTTGGTGATCTGATAAAGACCATACTGGCCTGGCTATCTGCTACCAATCTGAATCTACCAATGTTCGACCATGCTTCGTTTAGATGAAAAACTGATTGGGGTATTATGTTCTGAAGATACACCATTTTGGTCATGAAAAATTGTATATATTTTTCTTATGTCTCGACATGAGTATTTGTTGTCGCCACTGTTTGAGACGGTTCAAACGGTGATGACAACGTATACGTCTGTCGAGAAATATGCATAAAAAAGCATACAAAAATTCAAAAGCCTTAAACATCGTATTCCAGATGTAGTTTGCCCTGTCTCTGTACTTCATTATATTAACTGATTATAAGCCAATATTAAATTTGAATGTTTACGAACAACACAAAAGTGAAATACAGTGGAACCTCTCTAAACCGGACATCGAAAACACATGTGATCTTATTTTTGATGAGTTTCTTGGTCATTTATCTCGGGCGATAATGTCTGTTCGTGATCACATAGCACACAACTATGGCTCAGAACGATCAAATGCCTGATTTACAGTGAGACCTCTCTAATCCGGACACCCTGGGGACCTCCCAGGGTGTCTGGTTTAGAAAGGTTTCACTGTAGCATACTTTAATCACCTAATGGATCTTAATAACTGCACCAATTCTCCGTTTTCATTTAGTTAGTGTCAGCTCCTGCTATCGGTATCATAGTGCAAGCGACAGGTGTTTGGTGTCCGATTCCATTTGCATGCCATGTTTTATTCATGAAGGCTCGCCACTAACTAATCGAGGAAACAAGTACATACCCCCAGCGTGGGAAGTAGCGGAAATTCAGGGCTGCATTCTATCAGTGTATCGAGTGAAGCCCGTACTCATTGTGTCTCGGAAATTGAGTAACTTGTTTGGGAAACTCATGAGAAGAACACATGGTTATGTTTATATTGGTTTCTATTTTTACTTGCGTGTTATTAATTTTTTAGATCGTTATACATGAAATGGACTCTGGAAAATACATAATTATGAATAAAGACTAGTAGATTGGGGGTTCGGAGTTACATATTGGCTTGTCGATTTATGGTTTTGGTGCAGTGATGGAAACCTATATTGGTGGCTGTGACTGGAGAAATGGGGCTTATGGGTTTTGCGACCAGTGTAGATCCAGATCAGCCTGTGCATACGCAGTCGGATTAGGATCTGCACTGTTCACCATTCCATAAATGAAGTGATTCTTCTGACAAGCAATAGTGATCGTTTTAGGGCTAAATGAGTGTGCTATTTGATCAGGAGCTACACTGGTCACAAATCCCATAAGCCTCATTACTCCAATCACAGCCACATTTGATGGCAGTTGATTAATTTTGCCATACTAGAGAAGTGTTTCAACACTGCATGCAGGCCTGTATAGTGGTATTGGCAAACAGTGTAGATCCAGATGAGCCGGCTCATCAGGATCTGCACTTTTTGTAAGTAATTATCATATTTTCGAGAACAAAAACACCCATGCACCATTTATAGATGGACTAGCCTGAAAATAATTTGTGAAAATTGGATTGGGTGCAAAATTAACATATCAAAATCCATTCCAGTTGCTTAGGGGTGAAAGGGTTTAATAATTTCACAAAGTAGAATAAAACTCACGAAAATGACATGTCTTTTTGCAAGCTTTCTTGCTGTGAGTGAAGGCCATTAACATTCTCAGTAATAACTTGAGTGGTAATTTACCTATGACAAAATTGTGGGGAATGCTGTAACAATTCACAGGGATACATGCTGGATTCTGGCTGTTTCCTCTGATGGATGATGGGCTTAATTACCTCGGACAGCTTTCCCCTCAGGAGAGGTGGTTTTATCTCTTCAATTGCCACTGTAATCCAGTGAACGTGGGACAATTGAGTTACATGGAATTCTGCTATGTCTCTTCATGATCTTTGGAAGTCTTTGCAATGGAGTCACTGAGACCTAGGTTGTATTCATTGAAGGCTCTGGGGACTATTTTGTTCTTGCCTTTAGTGATGTTTCCTTCCAATCGAAGCAAAAATAGGTTCTATTCTCAGTGGAGTATTTTCTCTGTCCTTTGAAATGGGTGTAGGTTTTTTTATTGCAGACAATGGGGTTTCTCTGTGTAAAAATAACACCGTGTATTAACCCTTTTCATGCCAGTATGTTTGCGGAACATCCTGAATATTTTCTTTCTATGCGATCAGAAGTATGTCGCGACCACCATGAATGCATGCTCACAACATATACTTTCATTATAGGAATGAATGGCCTTTTTGTGGAATTTATCGGGGTATAAACTTGGAAAAGTCACAGGAATACTGGACGAAGGCCGGAAGGCCTCGTCCAGTATTCCCGCGACTTTTCCAAGTTTATATCCCCGATAAATTCCACAAAAAGGCCACTCATTCCTTATAATTCCAGCATTTGAAATAAATTCATCAAGAAAATGTGTTTATTTTTCGTTTTCTTAAGAATTATTTTAACTGCGCCTGACGGTTACGGAAAGTAGTTCGGCGTGAGAGTTTACTGGGATATAAATTTTGGACAGAGACTTGCTACGGGCCAATCAAATGTTAGGGAATTGTGTAAATATTTTTGTGCTGGAATTATTGAGAAATAACAAAAATAAACATAAAATATTTAAAATGTCCTACCTGTAAAGGTGTATTCTGCATGTAATGTGTTAACCATTGTAATAATGTACATGAGACAGCTTCAGAAAACATGTTAGGTGATCAATACAGTTTAAATGTATGATGATGGGCTTATGCAATGAATATAAGCTAATAGTTGTGTTGATATATGATATTTATTAAACTTTAACTGATATCGTAAGAAACTTAACCCTGCATAGCCCCGTATCTTAAAATCTTCAGAAATTATTCTACACTATATGGTACACACATCGGTTCTGTCGAGTCACCTGACCTTATTCAATCAATCAATCAATCAATCAATTTTGTTTTATTACACCCCCGGCATACAAAGTATGTTGAAGGGTATATACTGTAGTTTTCGTAATTCCGTCCGTCCGTCCGTCCGACGTTAAAGTTTTTATTTGTCGGTCCAGGTGGCGGCCGGCGGTATCCCCTGCTAACTTTCTCTAGTATTCTCTGTTTATGCACATATATTATTAACCCTTAGACCGCTACACACAACAATTTTCGGCTGCAGTTGCTTTTATAGTGCTGTCAAAGCATGTTGTAAATTATTCTAAAGTGCTGTCAAAGCATGTTTTTGATGATAAAAATGGAAAATAAAAAACAGCAGCTGACAAACAATTAAGATAGCGGTGTAAGGGTTAAAATACTGTTATTGTGACCTACATTACCTGGAGCTGTAATTAAGTGGTTGGTTGCAAAGATTCTAGCAACATTGCAGCTATGCCCTTAGAAATAATATACCACCACTAGGTATGAGGTGCAATTTTGTGATTTCAAACATTTCTGATAAATTTGCTGGGAATTCTGTTTGCCTTCAGGGGAGTTAGATGTTTAGTTTAGCAGCTGTGGCTGATGCATTTTAAATCTACATCCTCCAGACTTTTAGCAAGTTATCCCTCTTTGTGAGCCAGTATGTACACAAAATATATCTACATTTGCAAACAGTGTAGGTACATTTGGTATAACTTATTGTTCACATGTTTTTTAAGGAATTAAATGCGAGGGAGCGCCAATATGTGAACAATAACTGACTTATAGTTCAGCCAAGTGTACAATGCAATGTCCCATCCGAGTATTGATTTTCCATATCCTGTCGAACAGTTAATCATTAAATCTGGTAATACGCAGCTTATTGGGTGTTAAATGTTGCAATATGTGAAATAAGTGGAGCACAATACTGGCCAGTGATTGGCTTAGAACTTAGGATGAATAATTACAACTTCTCGATTGTGATAGCTGTTTAAGAAGAGATCAGAAACATACATTTACATATGCATATACACTGGTTTAGGCATCTGTTTCATAATTTACATTTGGCTGTGATATATTGGAGTAACATGTGCAATGGATAACCATTACGGCCGGCAATAAATCACTTGTGCCAAACATATTTCTTCAACTTATCCCAATTATTAATTTTGATGGCGGAAATTTTTTCTATATCAAACTCTTTAGTTGGTATACGAAACTACTCCAATGTATTGGTGTGTATTGTGGAATACAGACGTATACGGAAATGGGCCTAAAAGCTGGTGTGCATTGCACGTTTTACCCACCATGGTCCCTGTGCATACAGACATTCATAGTTTACTCAGAAAGTCTCAGGTTAGCTCATAGTCCAGAGGGCATGTAACAGTAATCTGTTCCAATCAACCAATTGAAATGTCTGAGAATGCTTCATTTGCATTCTGGGTAACTGATAACCCTTTTGCCATGGCAACGGGATGCTGCCTATCTCAGGTGTGTTTATCTGTCTAAGTTCTTCTTAGATTATGTTGATAATGTGTGCATCATGTGCTAGTAGCGTTATAAACAGCGATAAACCCTGGAGTGTTCTGTATGTGTCTGTTCATGATTGCACAGTACACAAATATGTATATTGGTCATATACCCAGCATTATGTAGGCCCACATTTGTGCTACATATTTGTGATGTCCGTTCTGGGTCTTCACTATATATCACAGGTAATGCACAAATTGTAACAAAATATTCCATTTCACCTTTTCCATGATCTTGATTTACACAGATTGCAGTTGCAAGACCAACTTGTACATTTCCTCAGACACTTCACTGATTGGATGACTCCATAGATTAGATGGCTTAAAGATTTGAAGCCTTATCTTTGACCCAGCTTCTGGCAGCCACCCTACTGAGGCTTATCAGAGCAAGTTTCAAGTGTGTTCACCATCATGATTTCATGGAAGATTTACTTTTTATAAAAGCATGTCATGAAAAGTAGGATGAACAGTATACACGCTGCCAACTATCATATACACGCCCTGTGCTTACTTAGCTGCAACTTGAGATTTTGCCATTTCTACTTGATATGTTTGATCAGCTCTTTGTTTTTCTCAGACAAAAGATTAAGCTTTGGTAACAATATGTTGTGATGTGTTTGAGGATTCTGCTAGTCGGGTTTCTATTGTTAATTGATTTTCTATGGGAATCTAAACTGGACACCCTGGAAGGCCACATGTTGTTTGGTTTAGAGACGTTCCACTGTATGACAAACTTTGGTTTCCTTTGATTTGATGGTTTGATCTTTACCAAACTTCTTCAGTAGCTTCCAACATTGATGGCTAACGACCCTGTGGTATTAGGGTAACATTGACCTACTTTTTCATGGACGAGACCCTCAACAACAACGACCTTGTCTGGTTTTGAGAGGTTCAAATGTACATTATTGAACAGACGTCCCGTTCCATTCAGGCCATGGCTTAACATTCCCAAGCACCGGCTCTTTAGCAACAAACACACCCACTGTTTGGTCAGTGTTTGATTCAAGGGGGCCACTTCAGGCCTGTAATATATACTCTGTACCCTGTGAGCTTTAATGCTAGAGATAACATACCATATCATACGTACTTATGATGCAAAAAATGATATGAAATTTGTCGATGTTCCCACAAACGATGTGTAAATGTGCATCCTGGTTTACCCTATGCCATCCAATACTGGAAACACAAACACCTAGGGTCTGAATCATTATCGTTATTGACTATTCTTGCAGCTATTGTTTCATATGTTGCTGCAATTTCCTCTTCTTCCGTCTATATAATATTAAGATGGAAGTGCTGTTTTAAGGCTATTTCCTGTTTGTGCTGCGATATCGCAACTGCCATACAAGCTGTTTATGTTGACATGAAAAATCTGTTGCCGGGAATCGCATAAACACATTTATATTCGTCAGTACATATGTACAAAATAACTGCGGATTTGTTAAAAAACTAATTCATCTCCAGCAATCGGCACATGGGCATGCCGAAGTGAAGGGAATATTTCCTAACCTTCTACATCTTCATTTACACACACTCTCCACTATCATTATTTTCCATCATGTTACAAATTGAGCCCAACTTCAAATCTCAATGACCAGTGTACTAAGGGTGCCATATATTTTAGGGTGTTGTTTTTCAGTGCTGAAGGTTTTCATTGCAATGTTCAATGCCTGCCTGCCCTTAGGCATTAACAAATACTTTCATAGTATTTCCATCCCACTGGTCTTTCGGATGTGACTTGAAACTGAGGACCAGTCTCTAAATGACCGTAACTGTTGCTGGAACGTTAAGCCCTTTTCACATTTTATTATTTTATTGTGTTGAATGTATGGTGTGCTCCCAACATATACATGTATGTGCATTCTTGTCTGTTGCTGTTGAATGGACATAAAAACCCAATCAATCAATCCTTCAATCAGGTGAAAGGATCAGTGGAAGAAGGGTCTATAACTCCCTCAAGGAGTTCGCCCTAGCCCAGTTCTTCCACTGACCCCTTTAGTTGTTTTGACATAACTTTCTCATGCGATATCCACCCTTTCAACTGTCGTCCCGTCTCTATATGACCTTAGCTGTTGCTGGGACGTTAAACCCATTCACTTTTAACTTTTTTTATGCGATGGCAGCACAGATAAATTTGGCACTCCCCTAAATTTGTTTTTAATGCGTTTCACAAACACAATTAAGTTAACCGCATGTAGGTATTTTATGTTCCACCCAATCTGATCTTGTGTAAGCTCTTCCATGCATTTCTCGAGTTCTGCATGGTTCACACCACCAATACATGGAGCTCTATAGAGACAAACTCCACATGGGGTTAATCTACTTGCCAAGAATGATAAGATAATCTTCTTCATTTCCTAGCAAACCTTTTAACTGGTGTTAGTGCAGAGATTAGCAAATATTTATAAAACTCTAAAATGCATCTGAAGGTTTTTTTCCCCATGGAGCTGTTATGTACAAAGTTATTACGGTTGTTATTGTGCTTGATTTTGGTTTTGGTGTTCTTGCAGTGTCGCGAGACATGGATATTTTGTAGTATATTTGAAGTATTCCGAATAGTCAATTTGCAGAGAGCTATTGATATTAAAATGTAAGCCACTGCTTGCACACAGTTTATGATCTGCAAATCGGCTTCACTAGAATTAACTCGTTTCATGCCAAGGATATGCCATTATGTTTGAGGAAAAACCTAAATATTTTCCTTCTATGCGCTCAGAAGTATATGTCGCGACCACCATTTCAAACATCTCATCGAGATGGTTCAAATGAGTGGTCACAACATATATTTTCATTGATAAATAACAAAAATAAAAATAAAATATTTAAAAAAATTCTTGCCCGTAAAGGTGTAATAATTCCGCATGTAATGGGTTAACAGCATCATTGGCTGATACTGTGTAATTTTCCGTCATATCTGAATTTTGTTCGAGATCGCTCTAGATTGTTCCAGCAGTTGTTGAAATATTTAGAAAAGCCTTTGTAGGTTGAAAAGCATTTTGGTAGGTAGAAAAGCCTTTGTCCAAGACCTCGGGATTACATGTATGTCATTGACCTATTGCCAAATTTATTCGCTGGCAACTGTTCCATGCTGGACATGGTTATCAATGGTGGATTGTTTATGTAACTTAGCTACACATCAATCTTCTTGGCAACCATGAAGTTTTTACCATGTTTTAGAGCCAATGTCATGGTAGGCACCGGAGGGTGCCACAAAATGGCAGAATATCGCTGCTTTTCTGGAACATTTAGTGATTATGAAATGTTTGATAGCTTGTGTCATGTCAGGCTTCAAATGACTGGAGAAATGGGGCTCCTGATCAAATAGCACACTCCTGTAGTCTGATAACGATCTTTATTGCTTGATAGAAGCATGATGCATGTTTCATTGAAGGATTGGCGGAAAGTGCAGATCTGGATCAGACCCCATTTCTCCAGTCAAAATAAGTAACAAATGCTGCTTCCATGTTTGTACGGTGCTGTGGAGTCAATGTCACACTGTGTAGGGTACCACTGACAAGACTGGTTACCATTGCTTCCTGTTTAGTCCTGAAAAGGCGGGAATAAAATATTGTCGTCTGCTGTTTTTCCTTTTTTTAGCCAGATTTTTGAAAAAAAAATCCAGGCTATTGGATTGGCGAAAGCCGGGCGGTGGGCGGGCGGGCGGCGGGCGGCGGGCGGCGTCCACAATCAATGTTAAGTTTTCGTGTTTGAGTCCATTTCTTTGTTACTGTACCACCTAGGACCACCAAACTTTCACAGCTTCATAATCAAGGGGTGCCCACCACTATCACTATCCAACATGTTACTTTTTTTTTAACTTGACCCATTTTTTCCGCGTAGTCGACTTAGCCATTTTCAATGTTAAGTTTTCGCGTTTACAATGTTAAGTTTTCGTGTTTAAGTCCATTTCTTTGGTACTGTACCACCTAGGACCACAAAACTTTCACACCTTCATAATCAAGGGGTACCCACCACATATTACTATCCAACATGTTACTTTTTTTTTTAACTTCACCCATTTTTTCCGCGCAATCGACTTAGCCATTTTCAATGTTAAGTTTTCGCGTTTACAATGTTAAGCTTTCGTGTTTAAGTCCATTTCTTTGGTACTGTACCACCTAGGACCATCAAACTTTCACAGCTTCATAACCAAGGGGTGCCTACCACATACAACTATCCAACATGTGACCATTTTTTTACCTTCACCTATTATTTCTACGTAATTGACTTAGCCATTTTCAACGTTAACTTTTTAACGTACGTCTGGTTAGAGTTTTTTGGTTAAAACTTTTTCGTTATACTATATCTCTGCAACTGCTTTGCCCATTACCTTGAAACTTCACATGGGTGTTTATCATCATCCATATTTTCATTCTAACCCCCAACCGTGCGGCCCCTGTGCCCAATGTCAAGTCAAGGTCAAATTACTTTGAATTTTTTTTTTTTTTGTAAAGTTTTTTCGTGTACTATATCTCTGCAACTGCTTCACCCAATACCTTGATACTTCACATGGGTGTTTATCATCATTGTCGCACCTGCTTGCGGAAAGCGCGATCCTGTGCCCAATGTCAAGGTCAAATTACTTTGAATTTTTTTGTTAAATTAAAGTTTTTTCGTGTACTATATCTCTGCAACTGCTTCACCCAATACCTTGATACTTCACATGGGTGTTTATCATCATTGTCACACCTGCTTGCGGAAAGCGCGATCCTGTGCCCAATGTCAAGGTCAAATTACTTTGAATTTTTTTGTTAAAGTTTTTTCGTGTACTATATCTCTGCAACTGCTTCACCCAATACCTTGATACTTTACATGGGTGTTTATCATCATTGTCGCACCTGCTTGCGGAAAGCGCGATCCTGTGCCCAATGTCAAATTACTTTGAATTTTTTTGTTAATTTTTTTTCGTGTACTATATCTCTGCAACTGCTTCACCCAATACCTTGATACTTCACATGGGTGTTTATCATCATTGTTGCACCTGCTTGCGGAAAGCGCGATCCTGTGCCCAATGTCAAGGTCAAATTACTTTGAATTTTTTTGTTAATTTTTTTTTGTGTACTATATCTCTGCAACTGCTTCACCCAATACCTTGATACTTCACATGGGTGTTTATCATCATTGTTGCACCTGCTTGCGGAAAGCGCGATCCTGTGCCCAATGTCAAGGTCAAATTACTTTGAATTTTTTTGTTAAAGTTTTTTTGTGTACTATATCTCTGCAACCGCTTCACCCAATACCTTGATACTTCACATGGGTGTTTATCATCATTGTCACACCTGCTTGCGGAAAGCGCGATATCGTCGGCATTTTGGCATACGTCCGTCCGTTCGTCCGTGTGTCCGGTTAAAGTTTTTTGGTTAAAGTTTTTCCATCTACTATATCTATTTTTTTAGTGTCCATGCCTCGCCCCAAGGCGCGACATGCAGGCCACGGCCATCTAGTCTACAAAAAGTGGGTATAATTATGTTATCCAAGTGTCTATGCTTGGAAAAAACCTGGCCTTCGTGGCTTTGCCTCGTTTCTTGTTAAGATTTCGATTTTAACCCTTAGAATGTGGGAAACAAAAACTGGCGCCTACTGTTGTTTTACATTTTGTCTTCTTTCTCAATAAAAACATGGTTTGACAGCACTTTATAATCATTTTTGTTGGAATTGACTCTAAAGTGTTGTCAAATCATGTTTTTTTCAGGAGGACAATGGAAAACAGAACATAATAATCGGCAGACAACACAATTTAATCCAGCAGTGTAAGGGTTAACATGTTTTGGAAACTCAATATCATTTTCTCAATTGTAGAGAATTCTCATGTGCTGTCAAATCAATATTTTAATCAAGAAAAAAATAATTCTGTAAATATTATGTTTGCAAATCCTACAAGGAACCTGGGGGCCATTTCACTAAACTTCCTAAGACTAAAATGTTCGTAAGTGCAAAATTATGATGGTCTGTAAATTTCACATTAACAATGCTTTCTTGTTAACAATTACTGGATTTACATTTATTGAGCATAGGCTGCATATGCAGCCTATGCTCAATAAATGTAAATCCATCAATTGAAATTTACAGACAATCCTAAATTTGCACTTACGAACATTTTAGTCGTACAAAGTTTAGTGAAACGGGGCCCAGATTTGCAAATCGTTAGTCATACTTGGCATAGAAGTAAACTTTAGTGGGCCATAATGGAGATATAACTTGGTTTTATCAGAGTAATAAATTATATTATGAGGAGTAGATAGGAGTAGATGGAAAAATCATGTAATTTTGGCTGTATCATTGTGCTTATAATGGCATAAAATATTGATGCTTGTCTGTTAAAATGTGCAAGTTGTAGACAAAGTGGCCATATGTGCTTTACGAATGTCTCTTGTCCTCTAAAACTTGTTTAAAAGGTGGCTGTTAATTAATGAGTGGCTGGTAATGAGTAGGAAATAGTATGTAATCATAACTTTATTGCGTACTATTTTCTACTCATTACCATTCCTAGAATGGATTGTTGAATGTAAGAAAGAAAACAAAAGTTCAAACGGACAAAAGAAAATAATTTTACATTTTAGCATCTTGTAAGATGTGGATATTATTACACTACTTAACCCATTTCATGTCGGATTGACAGTATCGAAATTTACAAATATTTTTTTTCTATTTAGTCATTTCTCAATGAAAATGTATTTTTTTACCACTCATTTGAACCGTCTCGGTGAGATGATTCAAATGAATGGCCGCGACACATATACTTCTGTGCAGATAAAATATGCAATCGGAAAAATTGAGCATCTTCAGAATGAAAATGGTTAAATCATTATGGCTTGACTCGTGCAGTATGAAGGGTTAAGGATAGATATTGATTGCTTATTTGCTGATTGATTTATCGCGGTGTGGCTCAGGTGTGATCACAGATATCGCCGATGCCCATCTTTCCCTCGGTGTAAGTAGCTTGTTTTCCGCTACCTCGCCTGAAGCCGAGTGAAAATGAAACCGAGTATAAGCTGATTTCAATACTGCACCCAGTCCCCCGTATATACGAGTGGAATTAAGACGGTTACCAGGTAACTGCCATTAAAACTGCATGAAACCTAAAAGGATGGAATGACGATGTAATTATATGGTGGGGATTTGAGGTTAGCTTGGATAAACACATCACGTATGACATTGGGTCTAGGTATCTGTCAATAAACAACACGGTTATTATGGTGCTTAACTGAGCATTGACGGAATACACGCTCGGATAAACACATCACGTATGTGTTGACGACATTGGGTCTAGGTATCTGTCAATAAACAACACGGTTATTATGGTGCCTATCTGTGCATTGACTGAATACATGCTGGGATAAACATATCACGTATGTGTTGACGACATTTGGTCTAGGGTATCTGTCCCCCCAATAAACACACGGTTTATTAGGTGCTTATCTGTGCAATGACGGAATACACGCTCGGATAAACACATCACGTATGTGTTGACGACATTGGGTCTAGGTATCTGTCAATAAACAACACGATTATTATGGTGCTTATCTGTGCATTGACAGAATACACGCTCGGATAAACACATCACGTATGTGTTGACGACATTGGGTCTAGGTATCTGTCAATAAACAACACGATTATTATGGTGCTTATCTGTGCATTGACAGAATACACGCTCGGATAAACACATCACGTATGTGTTGACAACATTGGGTCTAGGTATCTGTCAATAAACAACACGATTATTATGGTGCTAGGCGTGCATTTGCCAAATACACGCTCAGAGCTCCAGATTAGCTTTGTGTCTAAAGAGTATTGTACCCCCTGATTTCAAATTAAATGCATATTTTATTTTACAAATGGATTATTAATTATTTTCAGTATTAATTTAGGGAACAAATGATCAAAACAAATTTAACCATTCAATTATTTGAGTGTATTATTACTTATTCACTTATTTATACTGTAATAGAGTAGAAAATGTACTTAGTTGAACAGCAAAAAGCAAACAGTGCTTTTTGCAGCTCAACTAAGTAAAGTTTCAACTTTATTACAGTATTTCCACTACTCAATTTGAAAATCAATGCGTATTTTCACATTGCTGTGAGTAATTTGTACTCCCACTGTTGATAATCAATGTATTCAGCTAAAATAAGTGCGTAAAATATGCCCATACGCACCTTATCTGGAGCTCTGCACGCTCGGATAAACACATCACGTATGTGTTGACGACATTGGGTCTAGGTATCTGTCAATAAACAACGCGGTTATTATGATGCCTATCTGTGCATTGACTGAATACATGCTGGGATAAACACATCACGTATGTGTTGACGACATTGGGTCTAGGTATCTGTCAATAAACAACACGGTTATTATGGTGCCTATCTGTGCATTGACTGAATACATGCTGGGATAAACACATCACGTATGTGTTGACGACATTGGGTCTAGGTATCTGTCAATAAACAACACGGTTATTATGATGCCTATCTGTGCATTGACTGAATACATGCTGGGATAAACACATCACGTATGTGTTGACGACATTGGGTCTAGGTATCTGTCAATAAACAACACGGTTATTATGATGCCTATCTGTGCATTGACTGAATACATGCTGGGATAAACACATCACGTATGTGTTGACGACATTGGGTCTAGGTATCTGTCAATAAACAACACGGTTATTATGGTGCCTATTTGTGCATTGACTGAATACATGCTGGGATAAACACATCACGTATGTGTTGACGACATTGGGTCTAGGTATCTGTCAATAAACAACACGGTTATTATGATGCATATCTGTGCATTGACGGAATACACGCTGGGATAAACACATCACGTATGTGTTGACGACATTGGGTCTCGTTTGCTCCCATCTGTCAACAAACAACACACTATATATGGTACCTAGCTGTGACCGTATACATGGGGACCGTACACTAAGATGTGCAAATTTAAGATCGTCTGGAAATTTCAATTGATGGATTTACATTTATTGACTGCTCGATAAATGTAAATCCAATAATTGTTTACAAGAAAACGTTGTTAATGTGAAATTTACAGACTATCATAAGTTTGCATTTACGAACATTTACGAAGTTTAGTGAAACGGCCGCCTGGTACATAACAACTTTCTGAAGCTGATACTATGTAGCATGCCGGTCAATCTGGATTAAAAAACTACTTTTCTCTGGTTCATTGGTCGAATGATGTCGGTGTAATGACACAATAAATATAAAAATAAACAATTATGAATTAATATGGTGTAGTTAAATTCATTATCGTATGTCAATATTGATTTAAATTCATTATCGTATGTCAATATTGATTTAAATTCATTATCGTATGTCAATATTGATTTAAATTCATTATCGTATGTCAATATTGATTTCACCGAAAGTGTATCTCATGATCATCAGCCTAGAACAGTAAAATTTTATAATTTTGACTCAAAAGGTTTTATAATCATCGGTTGTCAACAGTGGGACTTCACATTCATTTTGCGTAGAGAACACTTTTCTTGTGTCGGAGTGAGAATTGCAGAATATGAAACTATTAAATAACATTTAACTTGATTAATATGATCAGGGCTTATATTCATTCATTAACGCGTCCTTAATGCCATCGGCAAACATATTCCGAGGTGACTGAATGTGCTTGATGATTCGAATCTGCACCTGATGCTTTCTTTGTAACGTGTGCATTGGGCTTGATCAGCCTGCACTGCAAATCCATGGAAAAACACGTTTGTGTCGTGAGCCGACAAAATGGACCTGGCAATGTTTGCAGCAAATGTAGAATTTGGCTGTTTGGCGTATTCACGTAATCAAATTAGCTCAGTTTCTGTGGAATACTGATTCAACATTTACCAACTTTCTTTTCTATTTTCAACTTTCTTTTCTTTTCTATTTTCTTTTTTCTCAATGAAAGTATATGTTGTTACCATTCAGTTTAACCATCTCGTGGTAACAACATACTTTTGGTGAGAAAAAAGAAAATAGAAAAGAAAGTTGGTAAATGTTCCGTAATAAAGTAGAAGATGTGTTCATTAACACAGATGCCAGCCTACTGCTATGATAGTAAATGAGGCAAAACACGGATGGATGGACGCTAGGACAGATAAAAACGTGTCTATCTTCACTATGAAATATAAAGTTAAATGTGATAATTTTGCTGATTGCCGTAAGACTATTTCAGTGACAGAATAGATGAGTTCTTGATACAGATATTGGCTACAAATTAAATTAACAGACATTCATTCATTCGGCTCATATTTAAGGGTGGGAATTGGCTCGAACACCTTCCATACCCGGCAAAAATTAACAGACCATAGAACATGCTATATATCCATGCCAGGCTGGTTGCAAACACCATACGGTGCCTTTTCTCAGTCACCAACGATGTCCCTGTTGTACCTTTTCCCATCCAATTGTGGGGAGTGAAGTTGAAACTAAAAGCCAGGAAGCTGCATGTGATCGATCAGTGAGATCGGCAGGTGAACAAGGACAGTTCCGGTGATGGTCGTGACGAAACCCTCCTTAACGAACACGGAAACACCAAACCAACAAAATAGCAGATCTTGACGCCTCAGATATTGAATTAATTGTATGGAATAAAATATGAAATGTATGGAAATCATGAGGCGTGTAAGCAAATTTCTGGGTGTTTTTGTGATGAAAACATTTTACCAAATGGAGAAATAGCACCCAACAGTGTAGCAGAACTTGATGCCTGCAACTTTACATTAATTGTATGTATAAATATAATATGAAATGTATGAAAATTGTAGATCTGTTAATTGTATAAATGTATCTCTTTGAATCAGAACCCGCAAACAATGCAGCAGATATGCTCTCTAAACCTGACAACCACATCATTGTGTTATTATATCTTCTCGAGTTTTACTGCCATTTATGCTACAATGATAATGTCTGTTCATGATCGCAAAGCACAGCCTTGGAGTACTAGAATTACAGTTGAACCTCATTAAACTGTACACCCTGTGTACCTCCCATGGTGTCCGGTAAATTGAACCTCTCTAAACCGGACACCCGGTGCCCCTTTTAGAGAGGTTCCATTGTCTTTTACGTCTAAACCTGCAGCTGGTTGATGTGAAATCTAGTCTAACCTGGCTTTCACTGGACGTGACGTTAAGATAATAAACTGTTATATGTATCATCGTCATCTCTGCTCATCAGTCACTCCCGCCTATTGATCTGTATATCGGAATATGGCAGATGGAAATCACAACTGTCTCCTGTGGGATTGTTTGTGAATGGAGGCGGCAGGATGGTTCAAATGATGCTCACTGTGGCTGATGTCGCAATAAAAACAAATTATTTGTATCTCGATTAATGAACAAATAAATAAATTTAAATTAAAATGATGATGTAGGTATGACCGTATCTTCTGACAGCTCCGAATGCATGTCGATTGATGAGAAAACAAAAGATTGTGAATGATATTTTTTTAATAGACTAGGACAGTAATACTCAACAGGGGGCCGTTTCACTAAATATTGTAAGACTAAAATGTTTGTAAGTGCAAAATTATGATAGTCTGTACATTTCACATTAACAATGTTTTCTTGTAAACAATTATTGGATTTACATTTATTGAGCATAGGCTGCATATGCAGCCTATGCTCAATAAATGTAAATCCATAACTTGAAATTTACAGACGATCCCCTAAGTTTGCACTTACGAAGATTTTAGTCGTACAAAGTTTATTGAAATGGGCCCCAGTTGCTTTTAATGATGAATCCATTCTTGAGATTTATATCTTAACGGCAAATATTAGTGGGATTTAGAAATATACTATGACCAGTTGAATATAATGTCACAGATTATTGAAAGTGCAATCCTCCCCCCCGGAAGTCTTTCAAGTGTTCACATGTCATGTTAAACCCTATAAGTGAGATCCAGTTGGAATGGCGGAAGTTGTCGTGAAGCATGGGGGCTTGTCTGGAATTGATGGAACAAAAAACAACTGCGATGACTTATTCCAGTGACATAGGAGTTCATTGTGTGAGAAATTATTGCGGTATACACTTTTAAAAGTCCAACAATATCACTTCTGGAATTGATGGAACAAAAAACAACTGCGATGACTTATTCCAGTGACATAGGAGTTCATTGTGTGAGAAATTATTGCGGTATACACTTTTAAAAGTCCAACAATATCAGTGATATTGTTGGACTTTTAATAGTTTATATCCCCGGATCAATTCTCAAAATGTTCTTTATTCCTTATGATTCCAACCCAGTTGTATTTAAAAATCACTAAGATGAGTTTATTAATGTGTTAACTCTTGCCATGTGACCAGATGTGGCAACAAGTAGCCAATGAAATTGTCCAGGCTAATCTTTGTTGCATCCACCGTTTGATTGCATCGAAAACATAGGTTTATAGTCTATTGGTAGAACATTGGACTTCAAAATCAGAGATCATAGGTTCAGTCACCGCCTTGGGCAAGAAAAATACTTTCATAGTATTTCCATTCCACTCGTCTTTCAGACGAGACTTTAACCTTTCAGAATGGCTTGGGGTTAGAACACCTGACTTCCAATCCGGAGGTTTTGGGTTCAAACCTGGCCTTGGGCATCAAAATACTTTCATAGTATTTCCATCCCACTGGTCTGTCTGATTTGACTTTAAACTGTGGTCCCGTCTCTATATGACCTTAGCTGTTGGTGGGACGTTAAACCCATTCACTTTCACTTTACTTTCTCAGTCCTTCGTCTATTTGTTGTCTGGAGGTAAACTGAAGCCCAGTGCTCCGTAGATGGCCATTACGATCTATGCATAATTAAGTATTACACACAATTAACACAGGCGCTGCAGTGCATTATTCACCGGTGTACGTCTACCGCTAATTGTGATCAATACACGAGGTGTCACGCAAGAACACTGTTGGCCTTACAAAATTATTAAAAGTTTGTAGTTAAGCCAGGGACGATGGGAGGGTGTATCTTAGCGATGAATCCTATAACCCATTGTATGCTAAGGCTACATCATTTTTAGCCATATTTTTTTTAAAAAAAATCCAGGCTATTGGATTGGCGAAAGCCGGGCGGCGGCGCGGGCGGGCGGGGGGCGGCGGGCGGGCGGGTGGCGGGCGGCGTCCACAATCAATGTTAAGTTTTCGTGTTTGAGTCCATTTCTAATCAAGGGGTGCCCACCACATATTACTATCCAACATGTTACTTTTTTTTAACTTGACCCATTTTTTCCGCGCAGTCGACTTAGCCATTTTCAATGTTAAGTTTTCGCGTTTTCAATGTTAAGTTTTCGTGTTTAAGTCCATTTCTTTGGTACTGTACCACCTAGGACCACCAAACTTTCACAGCTTCATAATCAAGGGGTGCCCACCACATATCACTATCCAACATGTTACTTTTTTTTTATCTTTACCCATTTTTTCCGCGCAATCGACTTAGCCATTTTCAATGTTAAGTTTTCGCGTTTTCAATGTTAAGTTTTCGTGTTTACGTCCATTTCTTTGGTACTGTACCACCTAGGACCACCAAACTTTCACAGCTTCACAATCAAGGGGTGCCCACTACATATCACTATCCAACATGTTCCTTTTTTTTTAACTTGACCCATTTTTTCCGCGCAGTCGACTTAGCCATTTTCAATGTTAAGTTTTCGCGTTTACAATGTTAAGTTTTCGTGTTTAAGTCCATTTCTTTGGTACTGTACCACCTAGGACCACCAAACTTTCACAGCTTCATAACCAAGGGGTGCCTACCACATTCGACTATCCAACATGTGACCATTTTTTTACCTTCACCTATTATTTCTACGTAATTGACTTAGCCATTTTCAACGTTAACTTTTTAACGTACGTCTGGTTAAATTTTTTGATTAAAACTTTTTTGTTATACTATATCTCTGCAACTGCTTCGCCCATTACCTTGAAACTTCACATGGGTGTTTATCATCGTCCATATTTTCACTCTAACCCCCAACCGTGCGGCCCCTGTGCGCAATGTCAAGGTCAAATTACTTTGAATTTATTTGTTAAAGTTTTTTCGTGTACTATATCTCTGCAACTGCTTCACCCATTACCTTGATACTTCACATGGGTGTTTATCATCATTGTCGCACCCGCTTGCGGAAAGCGCGATATCGTCCGCATTTTGGCATACGTCCGTACGTCCGTGTGTCCGGTTAAAGTTTTTTCGTTAAAGTTTTTCCATCTACTATATCTATTTTTTTAGTGTCCATGCCTCGCCCCAAGGCGCGACATGCAGGCCACGGCCATCTAGTCTACAAAAAGTGGGTATAATTATGTTATCCAAGTGTCCATGCTTGGAAAAAACCTGGCCTTCGTGGCTTTGCCTCGTTTCTTGTTAATATGAAAAATCACAATTCTCGTGATGATGCACCGAAGTGTATGTTGTTACCATTCAATTGAACCGTCTTGGCGAGACGGTTCAAATGAATGGTAACAACATATACTTTTGAATAGAAATAAAGAAAGAATTATTCATACCTCATATAAGCGGTATATTCAGTGTGAATCTTACTGGGATTCACACCTGGGACCAAGTGATTCAAGTGTAGTAAGCGTGCCTGGCACTGGATCAGAACATTGCCATCAGTGCCGAAAGAATTTAGTGTAATTGTATTGTAATTTTAGTACCGGGTGTACAGTTCACTCTCTCTCATTCCCATCTGTATACGACCTTGCTGTTGAACAGATGTAAAACTCCATTCACTCAGCCAGTCACTCAATCTCCAGTCTTTCGGAGACGGCCTAAAATGACCTCAATTGTTGATAGGCCATTAAACAACATTCCAATGTGGAGTGGAGTCCCCAGTGCAGCAGGTTAAATACTTGATCGAACGAACCCGTTGGTCCGGCCTTAAATGACCTTAGCCGTTGATAGGCCGTTAAACACCAATAACAAACAAACAACCAAACAGTGGTGTCTAGCTACAGTTTCCCATATCATAACTAAGCAATATAATTCTCAGCACACTGAAAATGTTTGATAAAAACCAAATCAGATACCGTTTGAAGAATAATTATAATATATTACTTCGCGCCATTGGTTGAAAGAACGTATTCGTTTCCGAAATAGTTCTGCCATTTTTATGCTTCTAAAAGTCATGGTTTTGGATTAGATGCCTGATTTTGACAGAATGTTGGGCAGATCAAGATTAGTGTTGGCTTTCATTTCTCCGGAACGAGTTTACTGACTTCTGGTTATGACATTTGATTCAGATTCTGCGATTATTGTGTCGGCTATGTCTGTGAGGTGATATTTAAGCCACTTGTTGTAAAATTTTAAATATTTTCTTTATTTCTCTTCAGATGTATATGTTGTGACCACCATTTGAACCGTCTTGTTGAGACGGTTCAAATGAGTGGTCACAACATACACTTTCGTTGAGAAATAAGAAAAATAGAAAATATTTTAAAATGTGCATACACCTAAAAGCGTGTTTCGACTGTGATGGGTTTACAAAGATTGTCAGACAGAATGTAAAAACCTGTCCATCTTGTTAGAGTAAGACTAGAAGGTTTTGTTATTAAGTGTCGGTTTGGGTGGAGAAATGTGAATTTAATGTCAACATTAAAGAAAATAAATGTCTCAATGTTAGGTATGATTATTTGATATCCCCTCACCTACGTTTGCGTGCGCTAGTAACGCCTTTCATTTTCAATAACTTATGAACCGCTTCACCGATTTTGATAATATTTGGCCACAATGTGTCTAGAGATGATGCTTTGTTTCCCATACGACCCACATCCCACCCACATACGACCCACATCCCACCCACATATGACCCACATCCCACCCACATATGACCCACATCCCACCCACATACGACCCACATCCCACCCACATACGACCCACATCCCACCCACATATGACCCACATCCCACCCACATCCCTCCCACATATGACCCACATCCCACCCACATACAACCCACATCCCACCCACATCCCACCAAATCCCACCCACATACAACCCACATCCCACCCACATACGACCCACATACGACCCACATTACGACCCACATCCCCACCCATTCATCCACCCACATACGACCCACCCCATACGACATCACACTCCCACCCACATATGTCTGCCCAACCCACCCACATACGACCCACATAACCCGACCCACATCCCACCCACATACAACCCACATACGACCCACATCCCACCCACGTCCCACCCACATACGACCCACATACGACCCACATACTACCCACATCCCACCACATCCCACCCACATCCCACCCACATACGACCCCACATATGACCCACTACGACCCACATACGACCCACATCCCACCCACATACGACCCACATACAACCCACATACGACCACATCCCACCATGTCCCACCCACATACGACCCACATATTACCCACATCCCACCCACATCCCACCCACATCCCACCCACATCCCACCCACATACGACCCACATACGACCCACATCCCACCCACATACGACCCACATCCGACCACCAAAGATTAAGGTCACTGAGGACTTATGTTCACCTTTGTCTGTAAGGCAAATGCATTAAAGTTTGTAGGTAGGTAATAAATAAGTGTATAATTGTGTCACTATTCCACCAGTTCTAAAAACTTGAGTGCCCACTATGCAGGTATAATCATTTAGTGTATATATGTTACTGATAGTGGCTCGCGGTGGTATCAGGCTATTTTCATATGCAAATGAGGCATGATATTTTTGAATTATTTATACTAGTTAAATACGTCACCTGAACAAATATTTTCGACAGATTGTAAAGTATGATCATTGCACATGAAAATAAATACAGAGAATAAATAATAATGCCCGTTAACATTTTAAGGAAACACGGTTATCGCCCCTGATATCAGTATGGAAATTTACGTCTGATATAAAATGTATTATAATGCCAATCGATATGTGGGTAATGGTGAATGAATGTCTATTTTGCCAGAAAATGTCATATGTAGAGAATATACACAACTATGTGATTGAATTGCTGTAGAACATTGTGTGCACTGAGTGGGCAGGTACCTTTAAGGAACATGGACAGTTTCAGACGCAAAATGTCCCTCGGGCTCGTGCTCGCTCGAGGCACATTGATCATGAGAAATTGTAATATCAATAAATGTGGGTCTGTATATGCAAGCTTATCCCCAATACAAGTACTATATGCCATGCTATTGCAATGGTGACTGACCACCCAGATAGAAGCAACGCCGCTGCTATCATTTACCCATATTGCTCATTGATGCCAATTATCTCCTCCTGGCATTGATAGAACATGGCACCGACATGCATTCAGATAATTTAATCCATTCGGATAATTCACAGCTTTTCCATAGCGGAAAATTGCAAATACTGTCCAAATTTATCGACAAATATATGTGTTGTGGCAATCATTTGAACTGTCTCGTTGAGACAGTTCAAATGATTGGTCACAACATATACTTTTGTGTAGAAATAAGAATAAAATAGGAAAGGAATTAAGTTGTATCTATCATATCGTGACTTTGCTAATTGGGATGAACTTCCAATGACTCTTGTTTATTCTGCAGCTTAGACATGGCCATGTCCGTTTCATTTAGTTTGGTTTTCCTTGTATTGCTGTTGCTTTTGAACTGTCTTGGTTTGGGTTTAATATCTTTGTGTTCAGTGGCCGATGCGGAAATGTTGAGGTTGTATTTCCAACTATACTCAACAAAACTAGAAACGTCCCTGTTTTATAGCCGGTGTAGCTCTGTCTATGTATGTACCACATGTTCAAAGTACATGTATTTTAAACCGTGGCGATGTTCAGAATACGATCGTGTAGAGTTTAGCCGATACACACGGTTTACATAGCGGCCAGTGACCGGAACGTTGATTTCCACTTTTTGCACGTGCACGCTATACTTGTCATCGATAAGGTGATTCAGTTCATGTCGTACCATTCATGCGATAGGGGCTATTCGGAAAATTAAAAAACTTTTTTAATTTTTCACTGTTTTTCGATATGCCACGGCTTTCCGAAAACGAGCGAAATCAGGCAATTGGGATGCTTGCGGGTGGGATGGCCGCCAGGGCGGTCGCGCCTCGGTTTGGTTGCTGTCGGAAGACGATTGATCGTCTTGCAGCCCGGTACCAGCAGACTGGGGCTGTTCACGACCGGCAGCGACCTGGTAGGCCTCGTGTAATGACGGCTAGAGCCGATCGTTACATTACGTTGACGCACTTACGTCAACGTCGATTGGCAGCCACAGTCACTGCTAGGCGATACGGTGTCTCAGGGCAGACCATTCGCAACCGGTTTACGTCGTAACGCCCAACCAATCCGGGCACGCCGCCCGTACAACTGGTCAGATAATGACCCAACGTCACCGTGCTGCCAGATGTTATGGGCGCGACGTCATCTGAACTGGAGAAGGGCTGACTGGAACCGAGTTTTGTTCACCGATGAATCTCGGTTCACAGTTAGTCATGCTGACGGAAGATTACGGGTATACAGGCGTAAAAATGAAAGATTCACCGATTGTTGCATTGTTGAGAAGAACAGGTTTGGGGGAGGGAGCGTTATGGTCTGGGGTGGGATCATGGGAAACCGGAAGACAGATTTGGTTGTTGTACAGGGCAACATCAATGCACAACGTTATGTTGGAGATGTGCTAAATGCACATGCCTTACCATTTTTCCGTCAGCATGGTCCTGGTGTGACATTGATGCACGACAATGCCCGCCCTCACGTAGCCAGGGTCACCACTCAATACTTACAGCAAAACAACGTCGACGTCATGCCATGGCACGCGGTCTCCCCGGATCTCGATCCCATTGAGCACATATGGGATGAGCTGGGCCGCAAAGCACGAGCTAACCATCAGATTGACAATGTTCGCGATCTTACACGGGCGTTACAACGGGAATGGAGGAATTTGCCCAACGCACTGGTATTGCGTTACGTCACGTCGATGCGGCGTAGGATCATTGCATGCATTCATGCAAATGGTGGCCACACTCGGTACTAACGAGATTTACTGAATTTGCCACATTACTTATTGAAATTCCATCTCTAAACATTAAGTAACACATTTCTGAGTTTTTGTGATTTTTGATTTTGACCCCTACCGCCCTTGGCCGGTTATCTCTCGAATATTTAACAAGATATCCAAATGCAATTTATTGGCTTTGATACAGAAATGAATGAACTTGTTTTTCCATTTTGATTTTTAAAAGTAACCCTTTTGGTTTTTGATGAATCTTTCCTTAAACATGGAGGGACGTTTCTAGTTTTGCTCAGTATACATTACTGGTCGTTTAGTGTGCCAAATTTCTTTGTTTCCTTTATATTATTTCCTGCTGACACGGTCTGTCTGGTTAGTAATCCTGGGCCCATTTCACTAAAGTTTGTAAGACTAAGAAGTTTGTAAGTGCTCAACTCAATTTTAGAATAAATTTACACTGACAGCCTATGTGTGAATCTCCAGACATCAGTAACGATGTGTACATGTAGGTACAAAACAATAACGTTAGATAACCACGTTAATGTGGGAAGCAAATTACTAAAAAAATCTTTGTACAAATATTTTTATAGTAAGAAGTTAGTGAAACGGGCATTTGGAGTGCGTGATGAATTTTCTATATAAGACTGTTTCAGATATATACATTACTTATATATATATTTTTATTGACTGAAATTTAAAATATATGCACTTGTCTGAATGTTTTCTCAGAATTACCAATCAATCCTGTCTTCACAAGTGAAATAATCTATACATGTCCAGTAACAAATACTGTAAAATAAATGCATGTTTAATTATATGTTGCATTACTGTTTGAGAACTTGATAACAAATTAATGTAGAATAAATGCATGTTCATTTGTTGCATTAACATGCATTTATTCTACAGTAATTTTTTATCAAGTTCTCAAACAGTAATGCAACACATAATTAAACATGCATTTATTTTACAGTTAGTGTTTGAGAACTTCAATGCTATATATAATTTACTTCAATGATGTAATTGTGCTAAATGTTATTTCTGATTCCCCTCGAATTTCTGTAATTACTGGGACTCGTTTTTGGCAGCCTGTCTACGTTATCCAATTACTCTTGTATTTGCTCTGTTAGACCAATTACTTGTAGCAGAGTGTTCAACTGATTCCAGGGTCTTGTTGTTTCTCGTTGCGTTGCGAGATGTACCTACTTGTTAGAAAGAATGTCGCTACATGCTCATTGGGAATTTACCCCGGTGATGATCCAATCGACACATGCATACATATGAGATTTGTTCATGTAGAAATAACAGACAAGTTGTTGGAACGAGAAGGGGGTCAACTCAAACAAGGAATCCAATGCCTAGTTTTAACTTTGACTTTTCAAATGTCACATTCAGCAATTTCCACACTTGAGATTAGTTATAGGTTCAGAATAATAATGAATAATAACGATAATGACCCTATGTCAACATTGTGTTGAAAATACAACATGGACATACATATATGGTAGACCTGCCTCGGAAAACAGGGTAGACGGTATCTACACATCCATGCAGATCTGGGTGTATTCTTGTTGTCAATGCAAACGGTGTCTGTTCTCAATGCTTGGGTGTATATGACCTTGTTATTGAATGGATGTAATAACCCAATTCCATGAATCAATCAATCAATCATTCAGTTATTGAAATAATCAATCAATACTTCAATCAAACATTCAATCAATGAACAGTCAGCCAGCCATTGAATCAATTAATTGATCAGTCAATCATTCACTCACTCATTCATTGGATCAAACAATCAATTAATCAATCAATCAATCAATTGACCACCCACCAGCCAGCCAGCCAGCCAGCCAGCCAGCCAGTCAGCCAGCCAGCCAGCCAGCCAGCCAGCCAGCCAACCAATCAGTCAATCAACCAACCAATCAGTCAGTCAATCAATCAGTGATGGTAATTGTACCACATTCTATAAGATTAATCACTCGCCAGCTCATTCAGTGTATGCATTAACACCAAGACAATATCCATATCAGAATCTGCATAGATTTCCATAGAAACCCAGAATCCGGTTGTTGAGAACAGCAGCTTTGATCAGTGTCTACATTCATGGATGTGTTTGGTACTTCAGAAAATGTCCCTGAACTATTAACAACCTGATCAGCATAACACACACATGCAGAGAGTTGAAACTCTCTGCATGTGTGTGTATGGTGATCGGGTATTTTATCAACTTCAGCATTTTATCTTGTGTCTTTTTCCTTGTGACAATCTTCTTGTGAGTCTTATCACCAGCTGAGAATCAATCACACACCGGAAAGACCGGAGAATTACTCGGTGACACTTCGGCAGCCGAGCGCCATGTCGCACAAAACGGCCCCTGTCACTGATCGCGATAAATCAATGGCGGGCTATAGAGGAGTCGTGTATCGGTTGTAAGACAACAGTGGTATTAAGTCTAGAATTCTATCGCGTGGGTTGATATTGTATTGACAGAGAAACTACCTGCTGTTTCGCACCGATTTGCATATACTTGTAAATATGTTTTCTTGGAATGCAACGTAGCTGTGGTATGGAATCACGAATAGTAGGCTGTAGCATGCAAGGATGAAAGACAAAGTACCGGTACCTACAGCACAACTACAAAATAGCTTTGGCATAGAATGGTGCAAAATTGGCACAGCATATATTAAAGAATGGTGAAAATAACTATTGCATTGAATCGTGCAAAAAGCTTTGGCATGACGATACAAAATAACTACAGCACAAATGTACAACAGGTACAGTACCAATACAAAATATCTACAGCATAGAATGATAAACAATTATAAAATAACAATAGTTGGTATAAAATGGAGCATGTTCATACTGACTTGTATATATTTTCTCCGATTCAACAGAACTAAGATGAAATGCAAATGTGTTGAAACTGATTTGTGCAACTAGTATATTATTGTTCGTTTTGTTGTGAAATCAAAATAGCAAAGCCACTGAATTCTATATTTATGTGACTATAAACATGCTACATTAGAAATATATTTCGAAAGATTCTAAAGATCAATAATATTATAAAACAATTTCATTAGTTTGCCGGTGCTGTATTTCTACTGGGTAAATTGTAATATGCAATGTTGAGTCTTGTAACTGACAGCCGAAATGCTGAAGCAAAGCTCATATCTGACATTCATGTTTTGTTTTCAGTTGAGAATTCTCGAGTGAAATGATAACAGCTAGGCACAACATTATACCTGAAATATCACTTGGCAATTTGGCTTGTTCAAAACATGTCAGAAATCACTGCTAAAATGAGTTTCCCATCTTCCGGATATGTCGCTGTGACTGGAGAAATGTGGCTTATGGATTTTGTGACCAGTGTAGATCCAGATCAGCCTGTGCGGATGCACAGGCTGATCAGGATCTGCACTGTTCGCCACTCCATCAGTGAAATACCTGTTTTGCTTCTAACAAGCAATACAGATAATTATCAAGCTACAGGAGTGATCTGGATCTACACTGGTCACCCATTTCTCCAGTGACAGCCAGATAGGAATAACAGGCCCACATTTGTCAGAATCTCAGCGGGATGCCCAGGGGCGTTTCCAGTAGCAACTTGACAATTTGATTTCATCTACAACCTGTAATGCTTTTTATACTAGTTTAAATACACCAGCAATTCTGATGCTGCTTTTTGGAAAACTTTCACATGATGTTGACGTTTAGTCTGTTATATAACAGCTCGTTAATGGTAAATTTTTTATCTTATTTCTCAGTGAACGGTAGGCTGGAAGGTTACATGCATGTTACTAATGGATCCATCCTTACTGAGATTTATACACTAAAGGTTTGTTGGGATTCAAACCCATGGCCAAGTGATTCAGCGTTGTTTAAGGGGTCCTGGCACCAGATCAGGACACTATCAGTGCTGAAAGTAAAAACTGTCCGTTCTCTAGCCGAGTGTGATAAACTGTATCAAAACGCTTACTTGGCATTCTCTATAAATTACTGCTTTACTTGAAAGTCCTTTAGAATCATTTCATATGCTTGTAGCAGCATGAAAAATGCCATTAAACACCGTGAAAGATCCTTCATTGGCGGAGCTGTACAAATATAGGTAGGCGTTCATGAAACGTCTCAAATTATTATGGCAGACTGACTAACAAAACGTAGCAAATGTCACGCCTTTCACAGGATGATAATTATTTCAACAAAAACTATGGATTTATCACGGAACTTGTGTGTTTTACAAGATAGGTAATTATATTATGAGTACTCTGTGATAGAAATAACACACATCTGTGTGCTGTGCTAGTGTAACCCAGTATAGACATATATCGGGTTATGCGTCTAGATCTAGATGTGCTTTAATATGAAGATAAACATAATTTTGCCGACAGAAAATTTAAAATAATTTCTTTATTTCTCCTCAAAAGTATATCTTGTTACCACTCATTTGAACCGTCTCGTTGAGACGGTTCAAATGAGTGGTCACAAGATATACTTTCATTGAGAAATAAGAAAAATAGAAAATAAATTATTTTGAAAATTTGTGTACATGTATGTGTAAAAGTGTGTTGCAAATGTAATTGTCGAGTACAATATCAGCTATTTCAAAGCATGTTCGATCAAGCTGCCTTACTAGTGTCTATGCTGGTCACGAACAACAAATTGTTGTTTTAACCAATTATTGTTAGGCACCAGCATAGTGGGATGTAACAACTGTCGCGATTAATCAGTTACCGTGGTAACCACCGCCCGGTGATCATGTCTGACCTGTGAACTCTAGGTAGACCGCCTTCTGATTTCTTACTGGGATTCACACCTGGGGGTCTAGTGATCCGGTGTAGTCAGGGTGCCTGGCACCAGATCCAGGGCCCGTTTTACAAAACTTCTTAGGATTAAGAAGTTTGTTAAGTGCAAATCTAAAATGTACAACACAGTTCACATTAGCTACAGATTTTGGGAATCTTTGGTGGAGTTGGTCAGATTAATGAATGATCCCTACATGTAGGTGGAAAATGGTAGTAATAATTAACCCCGTTAATGTGTAAAGTGAATAATTCACAGAAATATTCGTAAATGTCCTACGATGCTTAGTGAATCGGGCCACTGAGGACACTCGTTGAAAGTAATTTTTGGTTTTGAATGTACTATGCACAATGCACCCATCAGACACGTTTTTGTTTGTTAGTAACTCCAGCACACAAATATTTACACAATTCCCTAACATTTGATTGGTCCGTAGCAAGTCTCTGTCCAAAATTTATATCCCAGTAAACTCCCACGCCGAACTACTTTCCGTAACAGTCAAGCGCAGTTAAAATAATTATTAAGAAAACGGAAAATAAACACATTTTCTTGATGAATTTATTTCAAATGCTGGAATGAATGAATGGCCTTTTTGTGGAATTTATTGGGGATATAACTTGGAAAAGTCGCGGGAATACTGGACAAAGGCCGGAAGGCCTCGTCCAGTATTCCCGCGACTTTTCCAAGTTTATACCCCGATAAATTCCACAAAAAGGCCATTCATTCCTATATTGCTGTTGAATTGATGAACGCCCTCAATCAGCCTTCTCATTAGGGATGGGCTGTGGCCTAGGGGTTAGAACACCTAACTTCCAATCTGGCGTTTGTGGGTTCAAACCTCGTCTAGGGCATCAAAAATACTTTCATAGTATTTCCATCCGACTGGTCTGTCGGATGAGACTTTAAACTGTGGTCCCGTCTCTATATGACCTTAGCTGTTGCTGGGATGTTAAACCCATTCACTTTCACTTTCACTTTCTTCTGATTACTTTTTATTTTTGTTATCATTTCAGGAATGAAATAAGTCTATTTTTGTCAAATTACTGACTAGCCGACCTGGATTCCACTCCAATTCCAGAACTGTTTGTCTTGGCTGCCAGTCTGCTGCAGCTATTTTCGCCCGCTCTTGTTTTCTTTGCATCAAACAATGCACAAGGTGTTTGTAACTCTTTGTGCACCAACTTAATTTTGCAGATCCACCTAGCAGATCTATCTACTTGTTTGATTTTCATCAAGAAGTGATCTGAAGTGAGTTTCTCACAAAATGACTGACCAGTGGCCCGTTTCACTAAACTTTGTAAGAATAAAATGTTTTTAAGTGCAAATTTAGGATCGTCTGGAAATGTTAATTAATGGATTTATATGTTTATAAGCCTATGCTCAATAAATATAAATCTAATAATTAAATAATAATTAAATCCAAACATTGATAATGTGAACTTAAAAGACTATCACAATTTTACACTTACGAACATTTTAGTTGTACAAAGTTTTGTGATCAAGGGATGGCTTGATAGTCCTAGTGGTAGAGCATTCGGATTCAATTCTAGAGGTAGTGGGTTGAATGCCCACCATAGGCATGAAAATATTCATAGTATTTCCATGTGTTCGGTCTTTCGGATGAGACATGAAGCCGAGGTCCCCATCTCTATATGACCTTAGCTGTTGCTGGGACGTTAAAGCCTCTTTGACCTGATAGCTCTATTTTGTTGCTCCTTTGTCTTTGCTATAAGCACATATGTTTCCATCTCCAACCTGCAGCCATAGTGTGATACAGTATCTACTCCAATGATAATTGGCTGTGACTAGATAA
Organism: Conchocele bisecta; assembly: GCA_029237695.1. NCBI lineage: Eukaryota > Metazoa > Mollusca > Bivalvia > Lucinida > Thyasiridae > Conchocele > Conchocele bisecta. The sequence goes on from CM055268.1 coordinate 109,532,884, forward strand.
ATGGGGCTTATGGCATTTGTGACCAGTCTAGCTCCTGATCGAATAACACACTCGTTTAGCCCGATAACGATCTATATTGCTTGCTAGAAGAATGGTGGTTGTTTCATTGATGGAATGGCAAACAGTGCAGATCCTGATCAGACTGTGCGGACGCACAATCTGATCTGCATCTACACTGGACGCAAAACCTGTAAGCTCCCATTCTTCCAGTCACAGTCACATATGGGAACTGGGCAACCACTAATCGGGATATCGGTGCACCTGTTTGGTGAATCTCGGGTGCAAAAATCACTGGCTGTCGGCTTTATAGATCGGCTGTCGAGCGCCAAGGTGTGGTGTGTATTTGATGTTACCACTGATAACGTCGGGATGTTGTAAGTAAATCTCAACAAACGTGTAAGAGCCTGTTATTACGATACGCCTTGTTACTACGAGTTTTGCTGATATTATTGAACAATTTGTAACATGGAGGTTAGACTCCGGAGTATAGATTCACAATTTTGGAGCTAAATATCAGAATTTTCTAGTCGGCCGAAATATTTTCATAATACTTCCTATTTGCCACCTACCATATAAATATAATGCAACTACAGCTGTAACATTATAACTGTGTGTGTTGCAAATTTACAAGAGAGATTTAACCCATTTAATACAAATACACCTTTACAAGAGATTTAACCCACTTAATACAAATACACCTTTACAAGCCATTTAATACAAATACACCTTTACAAGAGATTTAACCCATTTAATACAAATACACCTTTACAAGAGATTTAACCCATTTAATACAAATACACCTTTACAAGAGATTTAACCCATTTAATACAAATACACCTTTACAAGAGATTTAACCCATTTAATACAAATACAACCTTTACAAGAGATTTAACCCATTTAATACAAATACACCTTTACAAGAGATTGAACCCATTTAATACAAATACACCTTTACAAGAGATTTAACCCATTTAATACAAATACACCTTTACGGGTATGAATTTTGTTTAAATATTTTTATTTTTGTTATTTCTCAATGAAAGTATATGTTGTGACCATTCAATTGAACTGTCTCAATGAGACTGTTCAAACAGTTGTCGTGACATTTAATTATGAGCGCATAGAAGGAAAATATTCAGGATTTTCTGTAAATATAATGGCGTATACTCAGCATGAAAATGGTTAACTAGACGATTCCACTGAGCACATTATAAAGAATATATTTAGGATTTTACCCAAACAAAATGGCGTTTCCTCAGCATGAAATGGGTTACATTACATTACAAGAGGGACCATGCAACCATGTATTTGACCCTAATACAAGAATACAAGGATTCGGAGGGGTGTGAAGATATTCTACATAAATACGTTGGAAAGTTTGAGCAAATATAAGAGCAGACTAATCTCTTTTTGAATTTATTACCATTTTATTGACAAAAAATACAAATATTTCACTTCTGGTAGTGTATGTCTTGACCACATTTCAACCAGCGGGAAATAAGAAAAAACAACGTCAAAACATGTTTCTAATTGCAGATCCATATCACACATGAAATTGATTAACAAATAGTTTCCGAATTTTTTTTATAAATTTCTCTTATCAAAAAGAATAGATCTAAAAAAAGTTTGCCGTGCGATTCGATTCATAGACACATTAGTTTATAGCTAATATTTTATAACATGTAATGGTATATTAATTGACATTGAGAGCTTAGCTTTCCTTCAGAATAAACATATTACTTTATGACCTATTCACATGACTGTAATTCTATAGTCAGTGAGATTAAGACTTTTGTCTTGGACCAGGAATGGACATATTACCATAATAACCCTAAACACAGTGATTCTGGTGAAACGCATGTAAACATACGGTTATATACCCACAACGAAGAGTGTCCCAATATACAGGGTTAGTATGGCTGTACTGGTTTACCACAATGACAATGTATTTGGACACCATTTGTTTTTGGAAACCCCTATTATATTTTAAATGGTGTCCAAATACGTAGGGTTATTAAGGTAATTTACGGCTGTATCAGATGTAATTATTGAGATTAGGAGTTTTGTTTACATTGGGAGTACATGTCATGTGCTGTACTGAACAAGTCTCATTGACTTCTCACAAAGGTAATATGTGGCTGTGACTGGAGAAATCATGGGGCTGTGTGTTTTTAGCAGTGTAGCTCCTGATCATATAACACATTCATATGTAGCCTGATAAATGATCGATATTGCCTTTTTCCAAGCATGAGAGGTGTGTTTCATTGATGAATGACGAACAGTGCAGATCCTGATCAGACTGTACGGATGCACAGGCTGATCTGGATATACACTGGTCACAAAACCGATAAGCCACATTTCTTCATTCACAGTCACAAATAATAGAAGTATTTACATTGACCAATAACACATCATTACAAGCATGAGCCAAGCATTGATGTTTCTCATTGAAAAGCGAATTGCAGCACGTTCATGAATTGTGATTCCGAGTGATTCCTGATTGAATTTGTTAACCGAATAATGAAAATGAAAAATTTGTCCCTGAAATTTCTCGCCGTGTAATACGGATGTGACCTAATTAATTAAACATCGAGAGTGCAATTTGAATGCAACTGATATTGAATGATGGTCGATGTAATGAAGAAGCTTGTCATAGATTGACAAATTTTCAACAAAGTTTTAACACATTCCTGCCATATGGAATGATGTGTGTACAATGTAGTATGAACATTTTACGAAATTATTTTCTTTCTTTTCTAATTTCTGCTCGAATGTATATGTTGTTACCACTCATTTGAACCGTCTCGACGAGACAGTTCAAATGAGTGGTCACAACATATATTTTTGTTAAAAAGTAAGCAGAGTATATGTATTATTTAAGCAAAAATGTTGTACTTATATGATGCTGTAATTGATTTAATAGTTATAAACAAATTTAATGTCATTATTTAATATGTTAATTTTATTCTAAGTTGTTTGCACATGGAGTTCGAAGTCGTAGATTTCCGTTGGTATGTTTCAACTTTCTCTGTACATACGTAGCCTAATTGTGTCCAGATTTTGACACTAAAAACAGCCGTCTAAATGTCAGACGTTTACCGTTGTTCTGTTATAATTACGGTGAAATGTACGTCTGCTCAAATGACCCAAACGGAAGCCGTGTGTCCGGCGGCTGGTTTATAGAGGACCATCGATCATCTGGGCGTGAAGACGTTGTGATCGCGTGAGGCTCGATAATAATCTCGCGTCAACATGCTGGAAGGTGCAGAACTTGCACTTGTTGCAATCTCGTAAATGAGTAGGAATCTGTGTTGCCATCGGATACAATGCAATTCTTAACGCTTTCACCCACAAGTGACTTGAATGGAGTTTGATATGTTAATTTTCTGACCACTCCAATCATCATAAAATAATTCTCTGACTAGTCCATTCATCTGGATCTACACTTTTTGCCAATACCACTATACAGGCCTGTGGTGTTGAAAGGGTTAAAAGGCAGGAACCGAAAATTGTCGTCTGCTGTTGTGTCATATTTTCTCAAGAAAAACATGGCTTAACAGCACATCAGAATCATTTCCAAATTGCTGCCAAACCATGTTTTTCTTCATAAAACTTGAAATTAAAAAATTAACAGCAGACGACAAAATTTAATTCAGCATTGTTAGGGTTAATTTATCACTTTCAACCCTGTAAGGTCTAGAAAAGTCAGTTTGTTATGAGTTTCTCATCTGAATCTGCAATATTTATCACGATTTTCAATATTTTGGAAAAAAATATTAGATATGATGAAAACATACTAGATAAGATAAAAAACAAGAAATGCGTCTGTCGAACACGGATGCCACCTGCAGCATATTTGAGAAACTGTGACAAAGTGGTTAACCGAAATGTGTGACGGACGGACGGACGGACGGACGGACGGACGGTCCAAACACTATATGCCACCCGTTTCTTCGAAACCCGGTGGCATAAAAATACTGCAATAGATTAGCAAAAAAAAAATTTTTAACTGTTGGTTTGCATCTTATTTCTGAACATAATCAGATGTACAGGCCGGTCTTGGACTTCCCAGGTCACAAAGACAATAAGTATGTTTTTATGTCTTCAAACTAACCTGAATGGTTGCAAACAGATAGGTTGCTATGAAATCGTCCTAATAATAAAAATCTGCCTACTCTAATCACTCAAATAACCCACCATAGACCATTCCGCTCTACCCACAGCCAATTGGCTAGTCCGCTATTTAAACTCCTCCTATTATTTTAGGACGCTATCAAGAGTGCAGGTATATTTGTCTCTCTCTTTATTTCGTGCTTATTTTGAATTTCTGCCGTGTATTGTGCCGTATTTGTCATTATATTTCATTCAATACATATTATTATCACTCTTGTGTGTTACGTGATTATTCTCCATTGCATTTTTTGGGGTTTTTCACGGTGTTTTACTTTGTGTCACATATTTTCGCGTGTACGCGATTCGTACCCTAACGGGTTCGTCCCAAAGTGGATTCGCTCCCGTGACACATTTTTTGTAGCGTTTTTGCGTTTCTTCTATCAGGTTTTGTTATACAATACTTGTTAGAATGCCGCAATCACGCGCTGCGTGTGGACACATGACTTCTCCTTGGGATACCCATACGGACAGGTGCTTTGCCTGTTGCGGGTGTTGCAAAGAGAGGCCATGTGATTTGTCCATCCGTTGGACGGATTCGACGTGGGGCAAGGCTGGGTCTAGAAGGTCCCATACCTCACGTCTGAAGAGTCTGTGTCCGAGTCTCAGCTCTTGGGAGCAGTGGAACCGTCCGAGGTTTCGGAGGTTGTGTTAAGTGATAGGCCGGTGATCCATACAGGGGATACCGGGCTGCTGGGGCCGGTGCCTGATCTCATATCACCCGGTTCGCAGAGAGCTATACCTATCACAGGGGTGCTTCGGCCGGTTCTTGATACTATATCACCCGGTTTGAAGCTGACCCACCTCTCTCAGTAGAGGCGCCCGGCACCGGGCACCGGGCACCGGGCACCGGGCACCGGGCACCGGGCACCGGGCACCGGGCACCGGGCACCGGGCACCGGGCACCGGGGCACCGGGCACCGGGCACCGGTTATGTCACCGGGCACCGGTTATGTCACCGGGCACCGGGCACCGGGCACCGGGCACCGGGCACCGGGCACCGGTTTATGTCACCAGGGCACCGGTCACCGGTCACCGGGCACCGGGCACCGGGCACCGGGCACCGGGCACCGGGCACCGGCTACCGGGCACCGGTCAAACACCTGGCACCGGGCACCAGACTCTCCCTGGACAGCCTGCTGCTTCCGGTAGGAAGACGTTCTTGTCTTCGGTTGGTCTTCGTTCTACGTGTTCACGTAAGTCGAGGAGTCGATCTCGTCGTAGGTCAGGATTGGGTTAGCTCTTCGATTTCGGGTTCAGAGTTTAGATCTTGTTCTTCCTTTTCCTCGAGGTCATTCTCAGGTTTTGGAACAGGTTCATCTAGATCTCGTTCTCCTGTTCGTCGTAGGAGACGGTTGTATAGGGCTTCTACATGTAGTACTAGCTTCGGCAGTACATATACTATTTGGAACGATACAGTACAGTTCTGTTGAATCAGATTCCACGTATGTGGTAGATGACTGCCAGTCTAGGGTTGCTGCGGCAGGTGCTTATCACATTCACCCGGTCACAACGTACCCTAACTCTCGCAGGAGAGGTGCCGGTATTGTGTTACGGGCACCGGGCACCGGGCACCGGGCACCGGGCACCGGGAGGGCACCGGGCACCGGGCACCGGGTACCGGGCACCGGGGTAGCAACTATTTCTGACCGGGGTGTTCGTGGGTTCGTATCCTGTGTACATATTTTGTTTTTGTATCCGGCTCCTCGAGATCTAGCTCTTCCGTTCTCGGAGGAGACGGTCGAGGTGGTATTGGACGCCGTGGTGCTTTGGCTCCGTACTTGTCTGGCCTGCTCCTTATTCGAGTGTATATGAGTTCGAATTCCCAGTCTATATTCAGGACTCGACACGCGATAGAGTTATGATGGTTCAGTTGGCTAAGATTCTGGAGTTCCTGTCTAAGTCCTAGTACTTAGTGGGTTTGTCGGCTCTTTCACAGCTGGTGGTTTTGCCAGTGGAGCCTCCATATGGGTACTTCCTCGGATGGCTGTTGTGAGGCTGATTCGGTGGTGGTGGAATTGCCGGAGTTGTCGTGGTTTCATTTCTCTCCTACAGTAGGGCTTCTTGTTACGTACATTGGGAGCTTTAGGTAGGATTTGGCCACTGCGGGGTTCCTAGTGCCCAAAACTTTGATCGCCACACTGGGGTCTAAGTTCTACATGCCCCTCTATGCGGTATGGTTTTTGAGATCTCCGTTTCTGGACAAGGACGCCGCAGCGTTTGGGATATCTTCGGCTCCTGGTCCTGGTTCGCGTTGCGAAGGCATGGGTGTAGGCTGTTAAGTCGATTGTGGTTATGCCAACTTTCGATTTATGTTTGAATCAGTATGATTCATCGTCTCTGGACGCAGTGCTTCAGTCGGCGATTTGTGCCGCTAAGCCTCTTGTCAACATGTCTTTGGAGTTTTCTATGGACATGCTCTTGTCCAGGTGAGACGCAGTGATAGCCGGCTCGTTTTTTTTTTTTTTTTTTTCTTGAACGGCCATAGTTTTGCTTCGTTCGCCTCTTTTGACCTCTGATAATTGTGCGATCGAACGGCCAAAGGGCAGCTACGGTACCGATGGTCCCTCCTGCTGCTCCTTCTTGTCTACCTCCTGTGGGGTCGTTTCCCCTGACGGGGGTATTTTCAAGGGTTAAGTAGAGTCTCTCTCTTGAAGTTTAGTGCTATAGAGGAAGTTCGGGACGTGGTCGGAGCGCCATTTGCCCGGTAGACTGGGTTGTTTCCATAGATCTGCGGGTCTCGTACTTCCACGTGCCCTTCCGCAGATGCTCTCGGAAGTTTAAGTTGTTTCCGAGTTTTGTGTCTTTTAGTTCCGTGTGATACGGTATCTGGCGGTGGTATGGGGTTTGTTACTCTTCTAGGTTCTTTTCCTATCTAGAGTAGTCGTAGTTGGTTCCCACACAGGATTTTTCTTAGGTGGGAATGAGCTTATTGACCGATCTATCAGTCATCATAGTACCTTTGGACAGGGTGCGTGGCATCTTGTTTTAGTTTCCGGGTACTGGTCAGAGGTTCTCTGTCAGCTAGGAAATTTCTGCACTCCTGGACTTTCGGGGTGCAGAATAGGGGAAGGTTATGTCTGCGACCTCCAGTATTACTTACTAGGGCTATGGAGGCCGCACCCCGATCCTTTGGATCGGTCTCTGCCTAGGATCACCATCTTCCTACGTTGTATCAAGATGGTGGGCAGTGGAGGTCTGGTTCCTACAGGGATTTCCCATAGTGTTACCTCCTCCTACTCGCTTTCTGTCCACAGACGCGTCGTGAGAAGGCTGGGGGGCTCATTGGAGCCCCTACATCGGTGTGTTTCGGGTTGGTGGTCAGTGCAGGAAACTCAGGGACACATCAACATGTTTTAGCTTTTGGCAGTGTTCCGGGGGTTGACAGCGGCGGATTCTGTTCTGCACGGACAGGTGGTTATGGTTTCTGCGGTCATCTCCGGTTCTGACGGAATGGCTTCTGCATCCGTTGGTGTCCAGTGCTATCTTGTCCGGATGGGGGTATCCATTTGTGGTTTTGTTGCGGCAAGGCTCAAACGTCTGTTTTATTTTTTCACTGTTTGCGCCCACGTACCGATTCGGACTTTTCAATTTACTCGTTCCAGTATAACTTCGGACCCATGTACTGCATGTTGGACATTGCTAAGGAAGGTGATTTGAGATACCAACTGTTCGTGTTTATAAGATCGCATGTAATTCACTCAATTGTAATTATTATAAACAAGCGTCCGTTAATGATTATGGCATTTACGGCTCGATTCATGTCCGGCAAATAAATTGGCTATTAACAAGAGTATTTTTGTGATTTCACGTCACACTGTCGTTAATTGGTTGACCACGGCTTACGTGGTCGGCTTTGACGGTATTCCGCGATTGTAACACGGTTACCGGCGGCATGTTTTGATCACTTTGTATGTGTGAAAAACTTACCTGTGCCAATTAAGTTTGACCAGACTTTACGACGCCGCTGTTCAAATTGCATATCGACATTACAGTATAATGTGTATTAATTATACCATCGGGACTTGTTTTCCACATCGATATAAACGAAATATGACATTTCCGATATCGATATATCAGGTATGTAATGTATGAGTTTATATAGCAGTTCGGCCGGGACCATAGCGTACATCGACATAAGCAGGTATATCGATGTAAGCAATGTCGACATAACGCGTATCGACTGTATATACAACATGCTGTTGTCACTCCATCATTTCTGAAGCAATTGGGTATTTCAAAATGTTAATTGTGTTAAATAGAAGCACACTACTGTTTACACATCAGCAGTTTCTCCTATGAACCGAGATTTCTCCCTCAGATACTTTATCCCTTCTCACATGATCTGGAATCAGTTGTGGTTCGGGCCTCCCTCCGTCACGCCTGTCAGCGACAGTGGTTCACACTTTCTGTCCAGTCCGTGCGATGAAGCATTAGGTTCGGAAGAATTAGGACATCCGGTCCTACCGTAAAGTTTCTTATTACCAATTTTAAGCCAACGGGAGGTATCGCAATCCTTTGTCTTCCGTTGGATAGATAGGGCCATTACTTGAGTTTATTCTACAGTAAGTGGTTCTGCAGCTGAGTTGTTTAGGCCCTAAATGCACGAGGTGCATGTAGTCTCAACTTCTTTCTATGATCGCTCTCTGCACTGGCAGGAGATGCGTAACTGCCAACTGTTACGATTTTTCCGTATTTATTCCGGGAAATACGTTAGATAGACGGTAGTACGGATTACAATTAAAAGTACGATTTTTGATCGGCGCGGGTATATCTGGATATAATTATTTCGTTTAAATACAATTCTGCCAATAATCCTATTGTTTTATTTACCCGTAATCATTCTCGTCTAGGCGATTACCATTTGATATTCCAGCGCTCAGAGATATTGATTTATTCATCACGTAATTCGTATAATGTCTGATCTAAGCATGCAGCCTACGTATTTGGGGATTGTTTTATCGGAAGAAGTTAGGACAACACATCTGTTCATCTATGATTACAGCGAGACATGGCCCAATTTGGTCCTGTCACAGCGCGGTGATGTTTTTGCGTCTTGCAATCAGTGTTATTGTAGTTATTCGGGTGCTCATGGTAGCCGAAACTTGGGCCAAGGCTATATTTAACTTATTTTATGCATATAAGTGAGTACTGATTTGTGTTCCGGAATACATATGTGGTGTTCCGGAAAGTAACCCCCTTTTCTCTCCATGTTCCTCATGTGACCGACATGGGGTTGGCATCTCAGGGAGATGTTTAAGAACTGGGTCCGTTAGTAGCAGCGGGTGCAGTTGTGGGTTTATCAGCCGGTAGCATCAAGTTTAGGAGGCTGTTTGGATCTACCTGTTCGCGATAGTCTGCGATTTTTTCTGATTACCCGATTATTCGGTTTTTGTCTTTACAGTCCCAGTGGAATCCTGGGGGTTGGTAAGTGTGACTCACCGCTCGATGAACTTCACTTGCTTTTGTTGATGAACGGGGATCTGTGGTGATCTATGGTTCTTACGGTTCATCACGCTGGCCCAGGAGGCATTGTTTTGTACATGTTTCAATTAGGGCGAGGCTATCTATCTAGTTTGAGCAGTGTTGTTGCAAAAGGATAGTGTTTCACTTTGGGTTAATGATTCTATTCTCTTTGTCTACTATACATGGGTTTATAGGTATAACAGGGGTCGACACTCGCAGTGTCCCGAGATTCCGAGGATCCCTGTTTTGTAGGAGGAATCACTGCATTTTCAAGAAAATCCCATTCAACATAATGTAACAATAGGGATGTCCATGCTGCGGAATCCCTGGGCCAAAAGTTAGTGTCAAACCCTGGTATAGGTTTTGATCTGGCTTTAGGGCCAGTTTAACTCCTCAGCACTTGCTTGTTAGGATGACCTTAGTGCTTAGGGCGTTTTATACTGTGTTCTCGATATGTACGAGTCATGTGTCGTCAATAGACTATGTATAGACTTTGAGTTTATCTCAGTTGAGCTATTGCGTGTGAAGTGCCGGGCGACTACATTCGCCAGGGCTTCGTCTGGTAGCAGCAGCTATACCATGAGTATTCTCCGGCGTTCTAACCAAGTATAGCAGGTTGGAGTCTACGAGTCAGTCTACGAGACTAGCGTGGTGGTGCTTGTCTTTATCCACCTCTCTTCTACTTTCGTAGAAAAGGGGGGGGGCCCGCTTTGGGCGCCCCTATGATTCTAGGGTGAGACCATGTTATTACTATATAGGTAACACCCAAGTTTGTACCTAGGCCAAATATTTTTGTCTGTTTGAGGGTTTTTAATCTGCCTTACCATTCCGGTCGAGTATGAGTAGTGAGAATACCTCCCACCATCACTACGAATTCTTGCAACCATTCAGGTTAGTTTGAAGACATAAAAATGGAAAATTATTTCTAATTTTAGTTTTTATTATTCATACTCACCTGAATGGTAAGGTAGACCCTCCTCCCGTCCCCGCTTGATGGTTTTATCTTCTCCCTACTTAGTATACTTCAGGCTATTTTACTAGCAGTTTCATTTCCATATGGAAATGATTAACTTTTTGAAGCTGTATACCTAACAATAATAGGAGGAGTTTAAATAGCGGACTAGCCAATTGGCTGTGGGTAGAGCGGAATGGTCTATGGTGGGTTATTTGAGTGATTAGAGTAGGCAGATTTTTATTATTAGGACGATTTCATAGCAACCTATCTGTTTGCAACCATTCAGGTGAGTATGAATAATAAAAACTAAAATTAGAAATAATTTTCCATTTTTGCGACAACCTGTCGTCGGGCTATGGAATATATTGCAGACTGAGCAACTATATATCTGGTCTTCTGTGTAAATGAAAATTCATGATGTTTTGCATTTTCCGGTATTCTGATCCATAATGTTCGCGGTAACTCTACATTGGGGAATTTGTGATAGAGCTTGGATGTCATTTCCAGATTTCGCACTTCCATTGACTTCTGATTACTAGGTCAAGGTTCAAGGTCACTGGATTAAGAAAATGCTGATAATTGCTCATAGGTTCATATTGCAAAAAGATGTATTTTTTCGTAATTCTGAGTTTTAAGAAACTATTATGTTTTAAACTTTATTGTTCTACAATGACAGTCGCATAGCAACAACAGGTGTTGCATAGCAGCACAACTTGCATAGCAACAGCAGGTTACAAGGTCACCATTAGTACCCAACCGCCTGCGTTAAGCTTGCCCAGATTATAAACGCTTCTAAACAGCTATTGGCAATCTCAACTCGCAATCAAGCAGTTTGATTGCCCGAGTCTGAGCTGTAAGCACAGCTCACACTCAGCCAATTAAGATGCTTGACCTCCAGCACAAAATTCAAGTATTTTGAAATAAAGAAAAACATATTGGCAAGATTAGCGCAGGTGGTAGTGTAACGAGGCGATATTTTGTCACGCCTTGGACGGCAGTTGAGAAGTTGAGTAGCACTTGAGGACTATGAGATTACTGGCAACCATTATTGGGGAACAATCAGCGACATAATTGATTGCTTGCACTCGCCAGTAATGCAGGGCTTGCTGAAATGGAATGACCAGGCTCATTGGTGTTTTTGAACGAGTAAAGCAGCGTTGTCTCCAATGCGGTGCTTACAATGGTTTGTGATAGGGTTTGGGGTAATGTACGTAGCTTAACCCATTACATGTGGAAACCCCCTTTATGTGTATAAAAATGTTTTTTTGTTGCACAATTTTCTTGTTTCTCATCCAAAGTATATGCTGTGACCACTCATTTGAACCATCTCATCGAGACGTTTCAAATGGTGGTTATGACATATACTTCCAACATGAAGGAAGAACAATATTTAGAATTTTCCATGGTGTGTCTTCAGCAAGTAAATGGTTAATTATCAATGAAAGTACACACATATATACAATATGTAGAATTTGCGTTCATAAAGTTCTGTTTGTTAGTAGGAGTATATATTGCAATATTTATTATAGTGAAACTTGTATGCACACAGGTTTTAATTGATTTGTGATTTGCTATCTGCAAGCTATATGCACCTAGGTTTTTAGTGCATTTGTAATTTGCAATCTGTCAGCGGTTGCATCCAGGTTTTGTAGTGGATTTGCGATTTGTAACCATATTCAACCAGATTTTGTAGTAGCCATATTCACCTTGATTTGTAATGGATTTGTGATCTATAGCCATATTCACCCAAATTTTGTAGTGGATTTGCGATATACCTAGGTTTTTAATGGATTTGCAATATGTAGCCATATTCATTGATATTTTGTAGTGTACATGGATTTGCGATATGTAGTCATATTCACCCTGATTTTGTTGTGGATTTGCGGTCTAGCCATATTCACCTAGGTTTGTAGTCGATGTGTAATCTGTAGCCATATGCAGCCATGTTTTGAGTGGTTTATGATGATTGTGTCCATATGCAGCGATACAACTTGAGGACAAGCCGGTTCCTACTTATGTATTGATTCACTTGGAGACCGGGTCATTAACTAAACAGGAGAAAATCTCATTAGATTTCTAATGTCCAGGTTCTCAGTGGACCATATGCTGATCGGGCTCGCTGTTATTAGATCAATTATATGTGCTGTCAATTTGAGCTGCCTTTGGAAACAAAATTGACCCCCTGCCTCGGGCGATTTAGTTCAATTTCGGTACATCCATGGGATGTGAAATTGTTGAAATGAAAATTGATGAGGTTATGATTGAGATAATATGCTTTGTTCCACATATGTGGCTGTGACTGGAGAAATGGGGCTTATGGGATTTGTGACGAGTATAGCTTCTGATCAAATATCACACTCCTGTAGCCTGATAATAATCTATTTCTTGTTAGAAGCATCACAGGTGTATATCATTGATGGAATGGCGAACAGTGCAGATCCTGAACAGACTGTGCGGATGCACAGGCTGATCTGGATCTACACTGGTCATAACCCCATAAGCCCCATTTGTCCAGTCACAGCCACTTCTGATGCTTTTGCCACAAATGTGGCTGTGACTGGAGAAATGGGGCATTTGTGACGAGATCAGCCTTCGCATCTGACAAGACAGTTCAGCATACTGGTAGCAAGATATACTTACTGTGCATAATAAGAAAAATGGTCAGTTTCTTTTCCATGATAAAACATTGTTATCTTCAGCATAAAACAGGTTAAATGAACATAAACCTCATTCATTCAAATGTCTAAGTGTGATTCCAGCACCAGACTTGTTTTCAGTTTCTCATGCAAATATAAACAATTTGGGAAGATTTCATTTAGAAACTCACTGATCGAGGGACATTAGTGGTTAAATGTGGGTGCAAATGTAATTTACTTCCATATAATATGCTTTGGTCCACTGCATGTGAGGAACATATTTACAATTCCCAAACTGTCAAGGAGAAATCTAGAGTTCGGGAGCATTGCAGAGAATTTCAAATGTTTCACAAGTTCTTGCTCCAGAAATTGATAACTTCTGTGTTTCTTGCAGTTCACAGTTTACATTCTCAATAATTGGCCCCATCTCTATATGAGATCTCTGTTGCTTGGACCTTAACGGCCTTCATTTTGTTTTCTCAATAATTGGCAATGTGATTTAAGATACACAGATTGCAAAACATATACATCAAGAAATGATTATGTTAGTATCATATAGCCGTTAAAAGTTTTATGTTGTGACTTACAAAGTGTTTTCCGAAAAGTTTTTCACAATAATATATATTTAGCATTGAATTACAGTTCAGTTTTGGAGTGAAATCAAATTCTGTTGCATATATTCGGAAGAATTTAGTTTGAAGTTCCGAGCATGCTGTTTATAAAACGTTCTCAGCACGTTCTCAACATTTTAATTCGAAATCAGGCAGTTTGATTGGCTGATTTCGAACTGAGTACATGGTCAGTAAGTTTTACATATCAGACTCATCTATGAATCACACGAGACCAATCTGAGCAACTCCAAAGTAATATTGGAGCAAATACAAGTAGAAAAGGAGCCAAATTAGGCTTAGAAATGCTATTTCCTTGATATGAGCGATGGTTCTAAAGTGTATTTTTGTTCTCCCCGCCTCTGCCCGCACCCTCAGTGAAGACGGAGCCTCTGCGTAAGTTTCTCTACCCTGACGATCACTTGCCAGTCGACCCAGTCGCCAACGGTATTCAACTTATCTCACAGTATTTGTTTGTTTGTCATACGTGTAGCCTCTTCTAGACCTCAATCACACGTCGTTATATATGCTTTTCATTTGCATTGGAGACTTTTGCATTGGAGACTTTTTCATTTCAACGTTTTCATTGAATTTATTTGTCAGATGTGTAGCTTAATATAAATATCAATCACATGTTCTATGCTTTTTTGTTCATTGAATTCAGTTTTTGATTGTCATATATGTAGCCTGTTCTAGATCTCAATCGCACGTTCTATGCTTATTTGTACTTTTCACTTAAGAGTTCACTTGAGAGGTTTTCATTTAATGGTTTCTTTTCAACTCTTTCATTGAATTTAACTTTTGTAGACTGTTCTAGATCTCAGTCACACGTTCTAGCTTCACACAATGCTTACTTTCCAACTCTTTCATTGAATTCAACTTTCATTTGTTTGTCATACATGTTTATCTGTTCTAGATCGTAATCACATATTGTATGCTTTTTTTGCACATTTCACTTCACATTACATTGAGACTTTTCATGTAATGTTTTCTTTTCACCCTTTAATTGAATTGAGCAGAGTTATAGAACCTATGTTTTATATTTCAATTTAAGTATATCTAACAGTTTTATTAATTTCACTTAAAAGACACATGCATTTTATTATCTTCTTAAAATAATGCTGACCTTTTGTTTGACCTTTAGTTTAAAGGCTATTTTATTCAAGTTAATTTTGTGTCATGTAAAAGTGTGGCTAAGTTGTGATTGGTGCATTTCATTATAAGCCTTAGTCAATCATCAAACTAACAGATTGTGTACAACTACATCATATATTAACTCACCAATTATGATTTATTTGTTTAGAAATGTTTAGGAGCAAAGCATGTAATTTCATAAATATTAAACATTTAACAACATCTAAATCAGTTAATACCGGTATTTTGCGTTCAATATCTAAATAAAGCCATGTCTAGCCTTCAGTAGGTCAAACTGATTTTGGTCAGTATTGTTTTCCCTAAGAACAATTTATTTATCAAATTTGAATAAAACAAATCCACATAATTATGTTTGTTGTTTGTCTATGTGTTGTAGCTTGAATAGGTTGAAATAGAGAGCATAAAAACAACAGATTCACTCCAACATATTCCATGTGTGACCATCAGGTTTAATATTGCATAGCTGAAGTTGGAATAATATTTACCTCTGTTGTATGTCTATTACAAGACATATAGCTGGCAAACTATAAGCCATTTGCAAGAAGCATTCAGTATTCAATTGTTGCTTTATTTTGTCAGTGTTGCTATTGTTAATGACAGTATTCATATAGACTGTTTAACCATTTTTTATCTTGTAACGTCGGCGTGTTGCTTTTGACTGTTTTCTTGTTTTGTAACATTGAATGTTAGGCATCTCTCTTTAGGCGATAGAGTGTATTGTCACCATTATGATGTCTCTACAGTGACAAATTAGAAGTTCCAGCACTTTATCTCACTTCTGTACAAATTGTTGATACTATATATACACTATATATATATAGTCTACATCTCTTTTATTCAGTTCTTTAATATCGTGATGTGTGACCTTATACATGTACATGCACATCATTGATGAATTATTAAACCTTCATGTCCAGTTTCAACTTAATTTATTGATGTTTGTGAGGCTTCACTTGTCTAATCAAAATACTTCAGATTAAGTCGAGATTCACATACATACTAACAAAAGATAAATGTACAGCTTCTATTTGTAATGTACATGTACTTGATGCATCAATCAAAATGGCACTTTACTTTGTTGGTCAGCAATCATGATCCCATTACCAGTGCATGGACATTTTAGCATCTGATGCAGCTAATGATTATGGCAGAGTGGTTTTATGACAGCCTTGCAGACTCATGAGTGTCAGTATCAGTATCGGCTACGGCAAATCTTGTTCTATACTAAGCCACATTCACCTTCATCATTTCCAGGACCATTAAAAAAACAGAAAGAAGTTCTAATCTCGAACTAATTAAATGAAATTGATTGGTATGTAAATTGACTGATTTGGCATTATTATTTCTTTATGCAATGCTGAATGGTATCAACTAAGCAATGTTCTTTCATATGAGTTTGAGGTCCGAAAAGTGTTATACCTTTATGCTATGCCTCCACAGCTTTTGCATTCTTTTCACCTTCCATCTTGTGTCGGTGAATATTAAATAATTTCTTGCCAGATTCATTGGTTCTCAAGTAATTTTCATAGTACATGTACATGTATTTGCATCCCATTGGTATTTTGGATGAGACTTGAAACAGGTCTCGTCTCATATGATCTTAGCTGTTGCTGAGACATTAAACCATTCAACTATTTCATTTCACAAAGTTGTAATTTCTCAATTTGAATTACAGTGAATCCTTTCTAAACCGGTCCCCAGGGTGTCCTGGTTAGAGAGGTGTCGCTATAAATCGGGCAGTTGATCATTCTGAGCTATAGTTGTGTGCTATGCGATCACGAACAGGCATTATCGCCTGAGATAAATGACCAAGAAACTCATCAAAAATAAGATCACATGTGTTTTCTTTGTGTCCGGTTTAGAGGGGTTCCACTGTATAATCAGAATGTCTCGAAATTAATTTGTATCTGGCAAGACAAGAGTTACCCTTGTAAGGTTAAATCCAGGTGAAGATGATACCCAACTATCATCCCCGGATTTACTCCATGCTTATTCACTAACCTCACCTGCATGTGTATATTGTATTCACCAACCGTAGTACTAGTAGCATGTTTAGTGCCACTGTTGTTCACATAGAAACAGTTATCGATATGATTGATGTTGCCTGTTGCTTGCCTCTAATGGTAAGTTGAAATGCCGTGCACGTCTATTGCATGCTTTGTGGAGCTCATTGGCATATTCAACACAAATATGTTTGTTTATATTTACAGGTATTTATTAAGTTTACATGTATGTTTCTGAAGTTAACATCTCATGAACTGTCTCTTAAGTTAACATCTCATGAACTGTTTCACTATTGCCATACTATGCAATTGTTTATCAATCCCATTGTAAAACTAATTCCAAAGTTGAAACAGACATCATATTACACAAGACGTTTGTTTGGTTGGTACTCGAGTCTGACCTTTGATACTGTTTGTTAACATTCATGATCAGCAGTCGTTGAAGATGTAGTATAATTTTCCTTCTATTTTAATGACATGTTTACCTCAATCACTGGCAATGTTATATATATATTTCAATGACATGTTTACCTCAATCACTGGCAATGTTATATATATATTTCAATGACATGTTTACCTCAATCACTGGCAATGTTATATATATATTTTAATGACATGTTTACCTCAATCACTGGCAATGTTATATATATATTTCAATGACCTGTTTACCTCAATCACTGGCAATGTTATATATATATTTCAAGGACATGTTTACCTCAATCACTGGCAATGTGTTTACCTCAATCACTAGCAATGTTATATATATATTTCAATGACATGTTTACCTCAATCACTGGCAATGTGTTTACCTCAATCACTGGCAATGTGTTTACCTCAATGGCAATGCGTTTACCTCAATCACTGGCAATGTGTTTACCTCAATCACTGGCAATGTGTTTACCTCAATGGCAATGTGTTTACCTCAATCACTGGCAATGTGTTTACCTCAATCACTGGCAATGTGTTTACCTCAATGGCAATGTGTTTACCTCAATCACTGGCAATGTTATATATATATTTTACTCACATCAATAAAAAAGCTATTTATGGAAGAGAGTTGTAAGAGAGTTGTATGAACAGATTTTCATTAAAAATGTAAAGATGAAATTGAACAATTCACTTCTTTTATATAAATATGATTCTTGTATGTAAACACTGTTTGTATGAACACGATTGTAATTGAGCTAAGTTTGCAATACAGTGAAACCTCTCTAAACCGGACACCCTGGGAGGTCCCCAGGGTGTCCGGCTTAGAGAGGTTTCACTGTAAATCAGGCATTTTATCACTCTGAGCCACAGTTGTGTGTTATGCGATCACGAACAGATAGTATCACCTGAGATAAATGACCAAGAAACTTGTCAAAAATAAGATCACAGCTGTTTGCTTGGTGTCTGGTTTAGAGAGGTTCCACTGTATTTGATTTGTGTATGTAGTTTTGTATGAAATCAATTGCAACTAAGTTATCTCAACCATATATGATTCATGTATGCAGTTTTGTTTGAGCACAATTGTAATTGAGCTATGTTGGCCATTGCAGCACCCGGATCCCCACCCAGAGATGTGCGAGCCCGCCCCCACAGCCCACAGACCGTGTTTATCGAGTGGGACGAGCCCGAAATCACAAATGGTGTCATACAGGTAACACAAGTGGAGACGTCTCACAGTCATACCACTTTTGACATGGCACACATTTTTTGCCGCTACAAAATGTTTGTATGTAATGGTATTGTGAAGAGTTTGTAACAGTTTCTTGATGTTATTTTTTCGAGTCCATTCTACTACAAGGAACAAAAACTATACTTTACAAAGATAATCTCTAGTTTATAATTTCGAGCTCATGTATTAAGTTTTGTTAATAATTTGTTTGTGTAGTTGCTGTCAAACATGCGTTTGCGCTCCGAGAACCACCCGTTATAGAACGAAAGCCTCTATCGTTCAGTGCCTCATTGATCGGCTCAGATTAGTTTCGCAGGTAGATCCGGCTTGATTGCATTGAGGAGATGAATCAGATCACTTTAATGCCATCGTGTAAATACAAATGGGTTATATATAGCGTGGTTTTCAGTGCAGTATTGAGTCGGGCCCGCGGCGGGCATGTTGGCTATTGAGAAATGGAATCTCTCCGTCTGGTGTGCACACCGGGTATTGAGACTCGGCCTATCCTTCTGTTCTGCATGGAAATTCCCAATATGTAGCCTCACACATAAGCCTCCCATTATAATGTTGTCATATGAGACAAGTCCTTTGATGTTGTACCTTGGAAGATGTGCGATATCTCATGAAAAATATTTACAAAATTTATGACCTTTTCCGTAAATGAAGTCGTTGACAAAATGTAGCAATTTGACTGAATGCCTCGTTTCTTATGAAAACAGTAAACTTGTTTAACCCTTACACTGCTACACACAACAATTGTCATCTGCTGTTGCTTTTATATCTTGCCTTATTTCTCAATAAAAAAAACATGGTTTGGTGGCAGCACTTCAGAATCATCTGAAGTGCTGTCAAAGCATGTGATAATATTGCAGTTTCTGTAAATATGTTTCGTGAAAAATCGCACATGTTCTTAGGTACAAAATCACATGGTGTGTCTCGTACATTGTATATCTGTGGGATGGCTTGATTGATAGTCCAGTAGGTAGACCATTTTCAAAGTCGCGGCTGTCACTGGAGAAATGGGGCATCTGGGATATGTTACCAGCATAGCTCCTGATCAAATAGCACACTCATGTAGCCTGATAATGATCTATTTCTTGTTAGAAACATAACAGGTGTTTCATTGATGGAATGGTGAGCAGTGCAGATCCTGATCAGACTGTGCGGATGCACAGGCTGATCTGGATCTACACTGGTCACAATGTTACCAGTATAGCTCCTGATCAAATAGCACACTCATGTTGCCTGGTAGCATTCTATATTGCTTGTTAGAATCATGACAGATTTTTCATTGAGGAATGACGAACAGTGTCGATCCTGATCAGACTATGCGAATATTTTCAATATCGCACCTGTTTTTATTAATTAAGTGGCATGGTGTTGATAGACTGGGTTTCTCGAGAACGATTGAGCTGATCCAATCAAATATAGTGTGAACAAATCTTGTACGTTTCTGTAATCAATGGCCAGTTTGCTGTAATAATTCTCTCGCAGAAATTTTAATCATACGGTGAAAAGACGATCTGTGGCAATCAATGGCATGATTGTGGCTATCACAGCGAACACTATCGCTCTTAAACGACATTTACAACCACTTGTTATTGAACAAAATATTAGTAATATTCATATTCTCGCCATGTCACCTGAAACTAGGAGCACAAATATTTGTGTTTCTGGTATTGGGCATTGGGGTTAAAACAAACGATGGCAAAGACAACTGGTATTATGGTTTATATCTTATGAAAATATACTAGAAACAAGAATATTTGTGTTTCAAGTATCAGGTTGCATAGTGTGCAGTTAAAACAATCGGTGGAAAAGACCGTTATCCTCGTTTACCCTATGCCTTTGTCAGAATTGTGAAGAATTGCAAATTTTATTCTCGCTACCCCCATCCATACAGGTGAATTATGGGACTCGACCCCGTTAACCCAGCCTAAAATGACCTTGGCAGGCTGTTGAACACCAATAAATAAATCCACATCTAACATACTATTTTACTATTATTTTTATTCTTCATCTAAATTGCTTGGCCCGAGATGATACTGGTTTTGTGTTGGTGGGCCGTTGTAAGCACCATTCCATTCCAATAATAAATAAATAAATACATTATTCTTTCTAACTGACGTCATAACTGAACAGATCGAAAAGCGCCACAAGTGTATTGTAAAACATAACATTGACAGAATAGTTAAATATTTATAAATACCTGAAGTAAAAATCTTGTTTTCTAATTATCAGTCGAGTTTTTGTCTCGTTTGATTGCGTGTACGAAGTTACATAATTTAGTATGTAACTTTATACTGAAGTCACCAGGGATTCACACTTAGGCAGAGATGCCAACCATTACGATTTGGGCGTAATAATTACTATTTCTTAATGTGGGTGGTTGGTCGGGCAAACGCGACGGTGTAAATTAACGGTAGGGATTCCTCCTTATAGGAATCACGAAAATTATGCCTGGTTTGGCCCTCGGGTACGTTTTTATCTTTGACTCTTTTGTTACCTGGGAGTTTAATTGGGTTATTGCCCATTATAAAAGTAGCAAGATTATTACTGATCCTACTGCTTTTAGGAGGGGGCTAAGTGATTCTGGTG